>JAZARR010000008.1:2027500-2037500 GCA_037389465.1 Baylisascaris procyonis
ACAGACAGAGACACAGACACACACACAGGCACACACAGACACACACAGACACACAGACACACACAGACACACAGACACACACAGACACACACAGACACACACACAGACACACACGACACACAGACACACACAGACACACACAGACACAGACACAGGCACACACAGACACACACAGACAGACACAGACACACAGACACACACACACACACACACACACACAGACACACACAGACACACAGACACACAGACACACAGGCACACACAGACACAGACACACAGACACAGACACACAGACACACGGACACACAGACACAGACACACAACACACACACAGACACACACACAGACACACAGACACACAGACACACACAGACACACACAGACACAGACACACACACAGACACACAGACACAGACACAGGCACACAAACAGACAGAGACACAGACACACACACAGGCACACACAGACACACACAGACACACACACACAGACACACACAGACACACACAGACACACACGAACACACACAGACACACACAGACACACACAGACACACACAGACACACACAGACACAGACACAGGCACACACAGGCACATACAGACAGACACAGACACACAGACACACACGGACACACACAAACACACACAGACACACACAGACACACAGACACACAGACACACAGACACACAGGCACATAGACACAGACACACAGACACAGACACACAGACACACGGACGCACAGACACAGACACACAAACACACAGACACACACGCAGACACACAGACACACAGACACACACAGACACACACAGACACAGACACACACACAGACACACAGACACAGACACACAGACACACAGATACACAGACACACACACAGACACACACAGACACACATACAGACACACACAGACACACACAGACACAAACAGACACACACAGACACACACAGACAAACACACAGACACACACGGACACACACACAGACACACACAGACACACACAGACACACACAGATACACACACAAACACACACAGACACACACAGACACACACAGACACAGACACACAGATACACAGATACACAGACACACAGACACACACAGACACAGGCACACACACAGACAGACAGACACAGAGAGACACACAGACACACAGAAAGACAGAAACAGACACACAGACACACACAGATATACACAGACAACACACGCACAGACACACACACAGACACACACAGACACACACACAGACACACACAGACACACACACAGACACACACACAGACACACACAGACACACAGACACACAGACACACTGACACATTGACACGCAGACACACAGACACACGGACGCACAGACACACAGACACACAGACACACAGACACATAGACACACACAGAGACAGACACACACGGACAGACACACACACAGACAGAAACACAGACACGCAGACACACAGACAAACACACAGACAAAAGCAGGCACAGACACACACAGACACAGACACAGACACACAGACACACACACACACAGACACACACAGACACACACAGACACACACAAACACACACACAGACACACCAGACACACACAGACACACACAAACACACACAGACACACAGATACACACAGACACACACAGACACACAGACACACAGACACGCAGACACACAGACACACAGAGACACAGATACACAAACACGCAGAATCACAGACACACGAACGCACAGACACACGGACGCACAGACACACAGACACACACAGACACACACAGACACACACACAAACACACAAAGACACACAAAGACAAACACACAGACGCACAGGCACACACAGACAAACGCACAGACGCACACACGGACACGCACAGACACACAGACACACACACGCACAGGCACACAGACACACACAGACACACAGACACACACAGACACACAGACACACAGGCACATAGACACAGAGACAGAGACACACAGTCACACAGACACACAGAAACAGACACACAGACACACAGACACACAGACACACAGACACAGGCACACAGATACACAGATACACAGACACACACAGACACAGGCACACACAGAAAGACACAGAGAGACACACAGACACACACACAGACACAGGCACACACACAGACAGACACACAGAGAGACACACAGACACACACACACACGGACGCACACACACAGACACACAGAGAGACACACAGACACACAGACACACAGATACACACAGACACAGACACACAGATACACAGACACAGACAGACACGGGCACACACACAGACAGACAGACACACACAGAGAGACACAGACACACAGACACACAGACACGCAGACACACAGACACATGGACGCACAGACACACAGACACACAAACGCACAGACACACAGACACACAGACACACAGATACACAGACACATCGACACACACACAGACAGACACACACACTGACAGAGACACAGACACGCAGACACATACACAGACACACAGACACATAGACACACAGACAAACAGATACACACACAGACACACAGACACAGACACACAGACACACAGACACACACATAGACACACACGGACAGACACACACAGACAGAGACATAGACACGCAGACACACAGACACACAGACGCACAGCCACACAGACACAGAGATACACAGATACACAGACACAGACACACACAGAAACAGGCACACACACAGACGCACAGACACACAGAGAGACACGCAGACACACAGACACACAGATACACACACAGACACACAGAGAGACACACAGACACACAGACACACAGATACACACAGACACACAGACACACAGATACACAGACACAGACAGACACAGGCACACACACAGACAGACAGACACACACAGAGAGACAAAGACACACAGACACACAGACACGCAGACACACAGACACATGGACGCACAGACACACAGACACACAAACGCACAGACACACAGACACACAGACACACAGATACACAGACACATCGACACACACACAGACAGACACACACACAGACAGAGACACAGACACGCAGACACATACACAGACACACAGACACATAGACACACAGACACAGATACACACACAGACACACAAACAAACAGACACACAGACGCAGACACAGACACACAGACACACACAGACACACACAGACACACACACGCACACAGACACACACACAGACACAAACAGACACAGACACACACACACACAGACACACATACACGCAGACACACAGACACACGGACGCACAGACACACAGACACACGGACGCACAGACACACAGACACACATACACAGACACAGACACAGACACACAGATACACAGACACACAGACACACAAAGACACAGGCACACACACACAGACAGACAGACACACACGGAGACACACAGACACACAGATACACAGACACACAGACACACACAGACATGCACACACAGACAGACAGACACACAGAGAGACACAGACACACAGACACAGATACACACACAGACACACAGACACACAGACACAAAGACAGACACAGTCACACACAAGACAGACAGACACACACAGAGAGACACACAGACATACAGACACGCAGACACACAGACACACGTACGCACACACAGACACAGGCACACACACACAGACACGCAGACACAGACACACAGACACACAGATACACAGACACACAGACAGACACAGGCACACACACTCAGACACAGGCACACACACAGACAGACAGACACACAGAGAGACACACAGACACACAGACACACAGATACACACACAGACAAACAGACACACAGACACGTACGCACAGACACACACAGACACACACAGACACACACAAAGACACACACAGACACACACAGACACACACAAACACACACACAGACACACAGAAACACACAGACACACACAGACACACACGGACACACAGACACGCAGACACACAGACACACAGACACACAGATACACAGACACACAGACACACACACAGACACAGGCACACACAGACAGACAGACAGACACAGAGAGACACACAGACACACAGACACACACACAGACAGACAGACACAGACACACAGATAGACAGGCACACATACAGATAGACAGACACACACAGAGACACACAGACACTGACACACAGATACACACACACAGACACACAGACACACAGACACACAGACAGACACAGGCACATACACAGACACAGACACACACAGAGAGACACAGACACACAGGCACACAGAAGCGCAAACACACAGACACACGGACCCACAGACACACAGACACACGAACGCATAGACAGGCAGACACACAGACACACACACAGACACAGGCACGCACACAGACAGACAGACTCAGAGAGACACACAGACACACAGATACACACAGACAGACACACACAGACAGACACACACAGACAGAGACACAGACACGCAGACACACAGACACAGACGCACAGAAACACACACAGACACGCAGACACGCACACACACACAGACACACACACAGACACAAACAGACACAGACACACACAGACACAGACACAGACACACACAGAGAGACACACAGACAAACAGACACACGGACGCACAGACAGACAGACACACGGACGCACAGACACAGACACACATACACAGACACAGACACAGACACACAGATACACAGACACACAGACACACACAGACACAGGCACACACACACACAGACAGACACACACAGACAGACACACAGACACACAGACAAACAGACACACAGACACACACAGACACACAGACAGACACAGGCACACACAAAGACAGACAGACACACAGAGAGACACACAGACACACAGACACGCAGACACACAGACACACGGACGCACAGACACACAGACACAGATACACAGACACACAGACACACACACAGACACAGGCACACACACAGACACACAGACACACAGACACACAGATACACAGACACACAGACAGACACAGGCACACACACACAGACACAGGCACACACACAGACAGACAGACACACAGAGAGACACACAGACACACAGACACACAGATACACACACAGACACACAGATACACACAGACACACAGACACACAGACACACGGACAGACACAGACACACACACAGACGCACACAGACACACACACAGACACACACACAGACACACACAAACACACACACAGACACACAGACACACACACAGACACACACAGACACACGCACAGAAACACACAGACAAACACAGACACACACAGATACACAGACACACAGACACGCAGACATACAGACACACAGACACACATACACAGACACACAGACACACACAGACACAGGCACACACAGACAGACAGACAGAAACACACAGAGAGACACACAGACACACAGACACACAGACACATACACAGACACACAGGCACACACACAGACAGACAGACACACACAGAGACACACAGACACAGACACAGATACACACACAGACACACAGACACAGACACACAGACAGACACAGGCACACACACAGACACAGACACACACAGAGAGACACAGACACAGACACACAGACACGCAGACACAGACACACGGACGCACAGACACACAGACACACAGATACACAGATACACACACACAGACACACACACAGACACAGGCACACACAGACAGACACACACAGAGAGACGCACAGACACACAGACACACAGATAGACACACAGACACACAGACACATAGACACACAGACACACAGACACATAGACACACACACAGACAGACACACACAGACAGAGACACAGACACGCACACACACAGACACACACAGACACAAACAGACACAGACACACACACAGACACAGACACGGACACAGACACAGACACACACACATACACACACAGACACACACAGACACACACATACACAGACACACACACAGACACACACACCGACACACAGACACACACAGACACACACAGACACACACAGGCACACACACAGACACACACAGATACACACAGACACACACACAAACACACACAGACATACACACAGACACACACAAACACACACAGACACACACAGACACACACACAGACGCACACAGACACACACACAGACACACACACAGACACACACAAACACACACACAGACACACAGACACACACACAGACACACACAGACACACGCACAGAAACACACAGACAAACACAGACACACACAGATACACAGACACACAGACACGCAGACATACAGACACACAGACACACAGACACAGACACACAGACACACACAGACACAGGCACACACAGACAGACAGACAGAAACACACAGAGAGACACACAGACACACAGACACACAGACACATACACAGACACACAGGCACACACAGACAGACAGACACACACAGAGACACACAGACACAGACACAGATACACACACAGACAAACAGACACAGACACACAGACAGACACAGGCACACACACAGACACAGACACACACAGAGAGACACAGACACAGACACACAGACACGCAGACACAGACACACGGACGCACAGACACACAGACACACAGATACACAGATACACACACACAGACACACACACAGACACAGGCACACACAGACAGACACACACAGAGAGACGCACAGACACACAGACACACAGACACACAGACACACAGACACATAGACACACAGACACACAGACACATAGACACACACACAGACAGACACACACAGACAGAGACACAGACACGCACACACACAGACACACACAGACACAAACAGACACAGACACACACACAGACACAGACACGGACACAGACACAGACACACACACATACACACACAGACACACACAGACACACACATACACAGACACACACACAGACACACACACCGACACACAGACACACACAGACACACACAGACACACACAGGCACACACACAGACACACACAGATACACACAGACACACACACAAACACACACAGACATACACACAGACACACACAAACACACACAGACACACACAGACACACACACAGACACATACAGACACACACAGACAAACGCACAGACACACACACAGACACACACGGACACACACAGACACAAACACAGACACACACACAGACACACACACAGAGACACACACAGACACACACACGGACACACACACAGACACACACAGACACACACAAACACACACAGACACACACAGACACACACAGACACACACAGACACACAGACACACAGACACGCAGACACACAGACACACAGACACGCAGATACACAAACACGCAGAATCACAGACACGAACGCACAGACACACGGACGCACAGACACACAGACACACACACAGACACACAGACACACAGACAGACACAGGCACACACACACAGACAGACACACACAGAGAGACACACAGACATACAGACACAGACACGCAGACACAGACACACGGACGCACAGACACGGACGCACAGACACACAGACACACAGACACACAGATAAACGGACACACACAGACACACACAGACACACATACAGACA
This sequence comes from Baylisascaris procyonis, assembly GCA_037389465.1. Lineage (NCBI taxonomy): Eukaryota > Metazoa > Nematoda > Chromadorea > Rhabditida > Ascarididae > Baylisascaris > Baylisascaris procyonis. Next base: position 2,035,059 of record JAZARR010000008.1, read on the forward strand.
CACACAGACACACACAGACACAAACAGACACACACAGACACACACACAGACACACACACAGACAAACACACAGACGCACACACGGACACACACACAGACACACACAGACACACACAGATACACACACAAACACACACAGACACACACAGGCGCACACACAGACACACACACAGAGACACAGACACAGAGACACAAACACAGACACACAGATACACAGATGCACAGACACACAGACACACACAGACACAGGCACACACACAGACAGACACACAGAGAGACACACAGACACACACAGACACACACAGACACACATACAGACACACACAGACACACGCAGACACACAGACACGCACACACACAGACACACACACAGACACACAGACACACAGACACACAGACACACTGACACATTGACACGCAGACACACAGATACACGGCGCACAGACACACAGACACACGGACGCACAGACACACAGACACACAGATACACAGACACAGACACACAAACACACACACAGACAAAGGCACACACACAGACAGACAGACGCACAGAGACACAGACACACAGATACACACACAGACACACACACAGACACACAGACAAACACAGGCACACACACAGACAGACAGACACACACAGAGAGACACACAGACACACAGACACGGAGACACACAGACACACGGACGCACAGACACACAGACACACAGAAACACAGACACACAGACATACACAGACACACGCACACACACAGACACACAGATACACACACAGACAGACAGACGCACAGAGACACAGACACACAGATACACACACAGACACAGACACACAGACACACAGACACGCGGACAGACACAGGCAAACACACACACAGACAGACAGACACACACAGAGAGACACACAGATACACACACAGACACACAGACACATAGACACACAGACACATAGACACACAGACACATAGACACACACAGACAGACAGACACACAGACAGAGACACAGACACACACACAGACACACACAGACACAAACAGACACAGACACACACAGACACAGACACAGACACACACAGACACACACACACACACACAGACACACACAGACACACACAGACACAGACACACACAGACACAGACACAGACACACACAGACAGACACACAGACACACACGCACACACAGACACACACAGACACACACAGACACACACACAGACACACAGACACACACAGACACACACAGCACAGACACACAAACAGACACAGAAACAGACACAGACACACACAGACACACACACATACACACACAGGCGCACACAGACACACACACGCGCACAGACACACACAGACACACACAGACACACAGACGCACACAGACACACACAGACACACACAGACACACACAGACACACACAGGCACACAGACAAACGCACAGACGCACACAGACACACACAGACACACACACAGACACGCACAGACACACAAACAGACACAGACACAGACACAGACACACAGACACACACACAGACACATACAGACACACACAGACACACAGACACACACAGACACAGACGCGCACACACAGGCACACACAGACACACACAGACACACAGATACACACAGACACACACAGACACACACAGACACACACGAACACACCCAGACACACACAGACACACACAGACACACACAGACACAGACACAGGCACACACAGGCACATACAGACAGACACACACACACACAGACACACACAGACACACACAGACACACACAGACACACACAAACACACACAGACACACACAGACACACACAGACACACAGACACACAGACACACAGACACACAGGCACATAGACACAGACACACAGACACACAGACACACAGACACACGGACGCACAGACACACAGACACACAGACAGACACAGGCAAACACACAGACACACAGACACACAGACACACACAGACACACACAGACACACACAGACACAGACACACACACAGACACACAGACACAGACACACAGACACACAGATACACAGACACACACACAGACACACACAGACACTCATACAGACACACGCAGACACACACAGACACAAACAGACACACACAGACACACACAGACACACACACAAACACACAGACATACACGGACACACACACAGACACACACACAGACACACAGACACACACAGATACACACACAAACACACACAGACACACACAGACACACACAGACACACAGACACACAAACACAGACACACAGATACACAGATACACAGACACACAGACACACACAGACACAGGCACACACACAGACAGACAGACACAGAGAGACACACACAGACACACAGACACGCACACACACAGACACACACACACAGACACACACACAGACGCACACACAGACACACAGACACACAGACACACAGACACACTGACA
>JAZARR010000008.1:3847500-4109305 GCA_037389465.1 Baylisascaris procyonis
CTCAAAGGTGTGTTCTTTGCAATCCTCAATACGGTAGTCGAGAAGATTATGCAATGTGACGACCTTGCAATCAAACTTGCCACCCTTTGCCAATCTGCTCGGATAGACAAGTACGCCCACTTCCTTTGGCATTGTGTAATGCCGTTCCAATGACGCTTTCTTCTCTTTCTTCTCCTTCTCCTGTAAACATTAAAAATTTAGCACTTTCATATAAAAATGGTGCCTCATTACCTAGATAAATCAAATTTTGCATTCCCTCTCTCGGCAGTAACTTTTAGTTGAAAGATTACCAAGCGGTACTTGTGATCATGCAACACTTCAATTTATACTCTTCACCTCTCCCTTATTTGTCAAGTGATATTCGTTTGGTAAATATGAAAACTTGAAACTTATTCATCCATTACAAGATAGAAAATAGCACAATGTTGAAACCATTCAAAGCACAAACATCCAAACACTAGGAGTGCCACTTTATAACCAATAACCATCATAAGAATCGCTTCTGCATTCTCCTCACCGAACTTGCCACTTGCATGAGCAATTAACATAAAACAAATATACGAAATAATGCCCTCAGGCCTCAATTAGACCGGCCGATCACATAAATCTTCCACCGAGGATCTTCTTTTTGTAACTTCCACCTGTTCGACATCAAAAAACTGCCAATGAAGACTCAAGCAAACTTCTCTCATCTTTAAATATCTATAACTTAGTTCGAAAGTAGAGCAATCAAAACTAAAGGATGTCATCTTATGCTGTATATGTTACATCCGCAAAAGTTCGTAACTCTAGCTTTAATTCTTCCCAAGTTGAATCCGTTTGATTTTTGGACAAACACATACACAGAGACATGATACCGGCATAATGTGCTCTAGAAAAGCGAATTTACAAGCGTGATACAGCAAATCATTACAGGACGGCTGGTAAACCAAGAAGGCAGATTCCACCTCCAAACTGAGATTGTACTACAAATAGGCCACGCGAAAAAAGTAAGTTCTGCATACGACAAAGGTAATCAGCCATTAAAAAACAACTGCCCTAACATAGAACCTTATTTAACTTCCAATGCAATTCTACTCAAAGAAGAGTAGCAGCATTGCTAATATAAACAAAGAACACAGCAAAAGTATACTAATTTCTCGAGAGCCTTCTTTTGCTCCTCGGTCAACTCATTTGACTCCTTTGGTTGTTCGGCGGGCACTGCTTTCTCATTTTCGACCTAAAGCAAACGTAGTGATATTACAGGGCACTATAAGATGAGTTCTCCCACACATGCATATGACCTCCACCTAAGCATTTAATGAGTATACGTAAAATGCTTGCTTAAATGCAGCACTTGCTTGTTTCGATACCTTCACACCTTGCACTGATAGCACCTCTATTTTCATTTTCGTATATAAACAACGATATGGATCAACGCTCCAAAACAACTCCACATAATATCGCCCTTAGTCACCGATAAATAGACAACCTGTAATCGAGCTGCAAAAGCAATATGATATACGATTAAAAACAATATCAAATTAAAAAGACAACCAATAAGAAAGTATTAGCGAAGAACGTTTAAAAAACATTTCGACCTTGAACGCTGGACGTTGGTTATGAGGTCTTAAATAGGCCTGGTCACTCCCTTAAAACTAAAACATGTGATGAAATATGCAAAATGACGTCCTGTCATATAAACCAATGAAACGATAAAAACGACGCCACCCCTAACTTGATGTGACGAAGAACAATTCATCTACAGTCGAAATAGAAAGCCATTTTAAAAAATTTTCCTTAGAATATGTTATAGAACAAATAATATCATAAGAAATATGAAGATCACTAGCGCAATATGCGTATTTTTATTTAGAAGGGAATTCGAACATCACCTACAACCTTTATATCATTCACCTAGATTTAAAAAAAAAAAACTCTAACTTTTTCCTCCGTAGTGCCCTCTTCTTTTGCTTTTTCTTGATTGAGAGCTTCCTGTAGCCGCACGCATAGTATTGACTTAACACCTTTTGTTTCCAAATCTCGTGCCATAAGTTCTTGACGTAGTTCTGCGACCTGCATAGAAATCACTTCACTAATCAGAATGAAGAACGCTGTGAAAGAAATCCATCACATTAATAATTTAGCCAACACAAACCATAACCAAAAACAGGCATCACTGACCTAACAGATGCATATATTCGCATTCACCACTCTCTATCCTTAGCACTACTCATTTACTCAGTGCGGTCTCCCAATATTTTCTGCATCTATTTTTCCATATCCCTCATAACTCGGATGGTTTTATTGGAAAACATTCTGTAATGTCAGAACACATAATTGTTTTTCGCATAATTTCCAGTGCAATAATCGGAAATATGGCATATGGGCAAAACGGATGTTGTATTTATAGTGGATGAAACGGACCTTCATCGTTTTAATATCGAGTTTCGACCAATGTGTTGGTGTTAAATCGTCCTCATCATCCTCGTCTTCTTGTATCTCCTCCACCTAAAAAACACATTATGTGCTAATATTGATAATCGATGAGATCAACCACACGTAACACAATTTCACCTGACACCATCTTAACAAACTGATTACTGCCTACAAACTCTTTAGCATCTAACATTCGTTAATCCTACCGCCCTTATCAAAATACGACTGTATAAAATTCTAGTGAGTGCAAAAAAAATAATAATAATCCGCAAAATCATTGATTATAAGACGCCGGAACTGAGATAGATTTTCGGACAGTAAAGAAGTATCGACCCATTTGAACCTTCAAAATCGAACATCGCTAATGTTATTCTCTCTCTCGCTCTCTTTCTCTCTTTCTCTCTCTTGCTCTATCTCTGTTTGTTGTTAAGCGGCTAGACCCTCAAAAGGATGGCTTACAAATCAAGTTAATAATTGCTTGAGAGTGTATAGCGTAAATGTGCTGCCGCAAATAAAAGCAGTTGCATGCACGATGTGACCAATATCCCTTGCCTAGTAGCAATGCTATAACGGCGTTAATATCCCTCCTTTTATCCTCTTCGATGAACACAGCTCTTGTATAAAGTGTATTTGTGCAATGTGCATGCAAATATCATAACGCATGCCCCATATAAACATCTTCATGAAGCTTTTCCTTTCCATCCTATCAAAACATCGACACATTTCATTCTTATTCTCCACAGAGACACTGAATTCGAATCAAAGAAGCGATTGCAATGAGAAAGAATTACTCGAAAATGTAACTGAAACATGCGTAAAAACATACACATAAGCAGCAACACACACACACACACACACACACACACTCACACACATACACACAAAATCAACACGAAATGAACGCGAACGAAACACATTCGACGATACGTTGACGAGAGGTGGGATAAACGAAAACAAACAAAAGCCGATACTTGAATAGAGGAAAAACATCGACAAAGTTAATGAGAACTGAAAATCCATAAAAACAACCTATAAGTGGATGGATCAGCATGCATGCAAAAAGCAAAGAAAATGTTAACGAAAGAAACGCATCGGCTTTAGGGATCTAGTGGCGCACCTGCTCCTTCGTTGACTCAGACGCTGCCGCCTCCCCTGTGACGTGCTGCGACGATTGCTGACCAGCTTCGCCGCCCGTCACCTCTGCAGACACTGATTGTTCCACTTTCATAGCTTCTACGGCCGATATCTTAGTAGCGAGTTGGTTTTTAAGCACAGCTAGCTGCTCGCGATAGCATTCCTCGTCAGGCATCAGCGCACTCGTATCCGGTAGCAGAAGTAGCGTCGTGTCGACCCGATCCTTCTCAGCACGATAGTAACGTAACTGCGCCATTTTGTACCTGTGTGGTGGACAGTGTGCACTCCTTTCCACTACCTTTATTGCAACAATACCTGTGAAAAATGAGGGAAACAGGAATGAGACCAGTGGGCAGAGATGTGCCACCTCTACCCACCGTTCCCTCAACTCGCCTTGTTTAGTTGGATTTTGTTCAGTAACACAAGTAAGTTATGATGAAGAGTAGTCGCCGTCCATGTCCTCTAAAAAAACGATCCACGTGTTGCATTATTATATCTCTGCATGAAATCGTCTCTCTAAAACAACGTGCCGCATGTCGACCGGTGAGTGTTCCTTAGCAAAGTTTTAAAAATATTTAAAAGCCTATATGTGCCCTAATCGTGGACGTATGTTGATAGGCCAACGCGTCGCTGATGGGCGATAAACTCTGAAAATGAAAACAAAGAATTTCGAGCAAAGATTCGTCGAACTGCACGCAACTTTGCTCACAAAGACGACAGCAACTGCTTGATCAGTTGTGAAGAGCGTCAGCCGACGACTCACTGATTGCGCTGCAAACATTGCCAAGCCAAAACGTTACGTCACTAGTAGTTCATCGTCATTACCAATAAGAGCTTCAGTTCCACACGTTGGATCTCCGTATCGCGGTTATCACAAGGCTTTAGGACAACGCTTATTTGGACCTCTCACTCTACCTCAAGCACGCAATCAGCATTCAAGCTTTTCTTAATGAATCCCTTCTTAAAGACTACTGTTCCAAAAAAATGAACGATGCAAAAAGTGGTAAACTAGATGTTGCTTTAAACGCGCTTTATTACGACGTATAAATCCTCCTTATGACGAATAGCCATTCCTAAAAAGGTCCACGCAAACACATACCACCAAATTTAAGGAAAGCGAGACAATCTAGCAGGAGTTTAACACTATATCTTCTCTTTTTTTTCGCCAAACTAGGTGGCACGAATCGTGTCGGTTACTACCTCGCCTCAAACAACTGAATCGATTCGGCATTTACCACATAAAACGACATCTTCAGTTGTCCAGCGGCCGCAAAAAGTGCCAAATTAAGCTCGTCCTCTCGCTGCAGATTTTCCCCTCTCATAGTCCCACCACGTGAATAAGCTAGCGCACGGGAAAAATTGAGGATACAAGAAATCGAAGAGAGGTGTGAACCGTCTTATCGAAAAATTAAACACTTCCTCAGACGCAACTCATTACAAAAAATAAATGAAGATCTTTAGAGTATAGGTTGTGGGACATACCATCGCGCACACTTCGACAGATCAACACCAGTGAGCGCACGAACCGCACGGATTGCCGTACGAACAAGGACTTGGGGATCACGGTCGGGATTCTCGCCATCCAAAGATCGTGACCACGTTCCTCCAAGAGCCATCAGTTCACCTTTGCCACGTGTCCCTAAACTGGCAGTCGATCAGTCTCATATAAAGCTTCGCGCGAAAGTATCGAGGCAAAGGCGCATGGCACCAACTTCACCCCTTTATGCGCAACTAAAGAAAAGTGAATCAAATTTTAACGCGATCTCCATGGTACCAAAAAATGTTGAAAATTGCTTAATTCCTATTTAAAAGCAACATCGATATTTCTTTTGATTAAAAACATACCAAACCTCTCGATGACATCAACGCAACCAACCGAAATCCGACTATCGAATCAAGCAAAGCTAAGGAAATTTCACATTTGCAGCGCCGTCGCTATATGCGAGGTGCGTCCTCAGCGCAATAAGCCAAATTTCATACAGATATGACCATGTGTAGCCGAGATGAAAACTGGACAATTGTGCCAACTTGCGGCGTAAATGTCACACAAACGGCATAAACCAGTTGACTTGTCTTCATGGACCAAATGGAACGGTATCACTCTCGACTCCAAGCTACTCTCGCGCGCTTATTCAAAACGACTAAAAATTGCATATTACGGCCCCCGATTTTTCGATGTTACCTTCATTTCCTAAAAACGCCAACTGTTATTGCCTTTTATATGATAAATATAAATCGACTGAGTGGGGTTTGACTCAAGTATGATTATAGTCAATCGGTGAATGTGTCTGTTGATTATCGATGGATTCGAGTCCAATTGTAATTAGCAGACAACCAATAGATATGTGCCATATTTAACGTGGCCCAATGAAAGATAACAGCTCGACGTAATTCACACAAATCATTTAAAGAAGAATACAAACACATACCAACAAGAAAACTGAGACAACGAGAAAGCGGTGTTGGATCGGCATTATCATCTGTAGACCCATCGGCCAGAAGCCCATAAGCTTTTTGTTGAATTGCCGATAGTCCACCATGACACATCAAGATCACCTATAAAAGACCATTATTCTCGTTCTTTTTCTGACTCTAACCAGTTGTTTCCATTCCCGAATTCTCTGGAATGACTGAGATTGGCCTGGATTTGTTGGGTGACTGGAGTGGAGAGGTTGCTGCCGCTTATATCGGAAATCCCTGACATGTTGCAGCTATTGGAACGGCTCAACAGTCTTGTACAACTTACGTCGACGTGACATTTATTGGTGACTCAAGGCTGTCTTAAGCCGCCGTTGTATCTTGCGCTAACATACACAACAACTGAGGATTCTACCAAACAAGAAAACTGCTTGATGCAACGACAAGCAATAACCGCGCTTCAGTATCAACAATTACAGGAATCGTATGCAAAAGGATACATCCAGCAAAACGAGATTCTGATTATCTATATGGATGGAAGAGATCAAATCCACTCAAGGTCACAACTGGATCTCGGAGATATCGCGATATCTTCCTCACTTCGTTAAAAAGACAACGTTCAAGTGAAATGCAGCTTCCACATGCCTATGCATGACGTGATTCATGAAAGAATTCTGCACAGAATGGCAACAAAGAAGAACAAAGAATCCATTGGGACATGCCTTGCTCTAAGGGACCACAAACTGTACAGCTGCGAAATGATCATGGTCTATTTTGTTTGCCATCTGCTTCTCTGTGTCTCCGGTGAATGAATGTTACGACGCGCAAAAAACAGCGATAGTAATAGTTGCACAAAGGACTTAGGTCTACGATATCAACGTCCTCAATAAGGAACAGGTTAGGATGCTGTTGCTATGGTGTCCGTAAATGCAAGGTCACTAACACAATAAAATTTTGTAGAGATCTCTAAAACTGCGGTTTTTCTGCGGTACATGGAAGCATCACAGGTTTTTTTTTTTGCGACACTGTTTCATAAAAATACGCATTACATCTCATCAACGTAGACAGCTTTGAAATGTTCATCAACTGTCGGATTAATAGAAAACGCAGATGGACACCACCATAGGCTGAACAGAAACACTGCAAAACGGCTCGATCAGATCGTGATATCTGAAGGGCTCGCATTTGGGCAAATATTAACAAAAATCTGGCGACTCATTCCAATGACATTCTAAACACCCCTCCTCCATATGTTCAATGAAGGATGCATTGTCAAGGTGGGAGGCAATCCATGAAAACAAGTGTTCAGTACAGCCGTCACCTAATCATGGTCGATCTGAATTCAAATCCAGAGTAGGGATCGCTTCTTGGTCTACTAAAATAAGGAAGAAAGAATGAAACAACGAGCCGAATCATGATCCAGGTGGAAGTGATTGACGATTTCTTTGCAACACCGAAACCTGGAGTGACCCAAAACTGCAAAACTGAATGAAAACTGAAAAACTCTACGCTCACAGCTGCATATCACACTGCACTACATTCATAGCCTCATACGTTTGTTTCTCCTTCATGAAGTTATTTTGCATTGAAAGTAAATCACAAACATTTAGAGTCATCTAATCCACCACAATAATACATAGTCCGCTACCATCGTCATCAACTAAAAGAAATAAAGGATCGAAAATATTAAAAAGACTCCAATTACTTTAGCGCTGAATCTGGAATCTGCGTCCGGTGGCGAAAGCATCGTAGCTTCGCCAGCACTTTTCGGAATATCAACATCCTTATGAAGGACATGGAAGGTTGTTGGTGCAGTAGAGATAGAGATCGGATTGTCCAACGGTGTTGTAGCAGGCCATTCTATGACTGCTTCAATAAAATCAGAAGGGATATAGAGCGATGCGTAGCGTTTGCGCAAATGCATTACGCCCTGTGATGAATGCGCACTGCAATACAATTAATAAGTAACGACTGACCCATACATTCAATAAACCTGTACGACGGCTGAAGATGAGCCATAATAAAGCGAAATTTTACGGGTGCGAATAAAAATTGGACAGTTATAATTGAAGCCTGATTCCGCCTATACAAAAGGTAAACAGTAAGCAAAAACTACTAAACGAAAGAAAACCATTGCTTACTTGACCATCGAGATAGGGGTTTTGGGTGAGTAGCAATGGTATCTGGGAATGATGCGCGCACGTCTACGAGGTGGAGAGACACTATCCCGACCAATGGTCTCTCTCTTCAACGACGGTGCCACCGAGCTGCTTGGAGAACGCTCTCGTTTCAACGTTTCATGCTTTCGTGCAGGTGATATACGCTTGGGTGATGCAGCACGAGCAGTGCTGCTTCGTGAGAAATCACTACGAGCCGGACTTCTGAAATGATTCAAATAACCTAATTGATGGTTATGGATAAAAACAAGCGAGATGAAGTGTCAAGCAATATTTTAAAGCCCAAACAATAGTTTTATCATTTAGCTGTCAATTGGCAAACGATTTACTTAGATCGTTGATTGAAGATAACGACAGCGTGCTGCTCTCTGGTGTGAACGATTTGATGAACGAATAAAAATTCCATCCCATTGAAAGAATTGGCTCTGTGGGGTGTATTATGCAAGAAGTTGATATTACATTTCTTATAGGTGGTGCCAAGACTAAATGGAATAGAGACTGTTTGCACTGAGTTGCATTAAACGACGAACAAAAAAATTCTTAGAAACTTCACTGACTACAGAGAAATTCTCCGAGGATGTCCGCAGCTGTCACAACTGCACATACTATGGACCCGTCAACCAACGACAAATGTGAAAATTTGCCACTTCACTATGCCATCGGTGCTTCAGCGTTTCCAAAGAGTGCGCTGAGTGCAGCAGAACAATAACAACACTTGAGTGATACCAGCTTTGAACGGATCGGCGTACTTTTTATGTTGAAAGATATACCCATAGGCTAACTAAACAGAGATAAAACAGCTAACAGTGCGAAGCACCGAAATATTTTGAGCTTCAATTAACATTTACAACAGGGACACCTTTTGGGAGGAGATCTCCTAGCAACACCACGTGGTGGAGAAGCCCTTCTAGCTGGCGGGCTCACACGACGGCCTCCTCCGTTGCCAACCGACGGAGGTGGAGAACGACCACGACGTGCCATCGCTGGAACTGGTGATCGCGACCGCGGCACTGAAATACCTTATCGGTGGACAACTGATCTCGATTCCAATCAACTCATGCCAGCGAAAAAAAGTAAGGGCAGAATTCACTTAAAAAAACTTCATAAGAAATTGCTGCCAGAATTCGCACTGAAGTTACCGTCAGTTTTCTTCTATTCATCCCAGCTCCGGAGCATTTGCCAGGGTTCACCTATGCCCCGCATCTCTAAATAACATGTAAATGCACTCATTATGCAAGAAAGTTGTTTTTCGGATAAGTGTAAAAAATGTCGCCAATCTGAAACGTATTCATATTCGTTAAGATAGACTTCAGAGTTCGTGAATTAACGCAAAACGTGAATATTAACATATTAATGATATATTGACGGCACCAAAAACATGATTCTTCAACAAGCTATCACCCGCGTTTTTATTCATAAGTGGAGGTGGAACTAACTGGCACGCGATTCTCTAGGGTGTATCTCGCTCGTACGAGCAGCAGGGCCTGGTCCAGCATTTGAAACTCCCTTATCGGGCCAAGGCTGCCCCATAGTTGGTCCTCCACGCGGCAGAGGTGCTGGTTGTCTGCTCCTCATATCGGGTGTGGAGTGCATTGGATGTCCATGCGGTGGTCCAATAGGTGGTCCCTGTTTCTCGGTCGGTATCAGTTGCACACGGAAAGCGTTCCACTTGAAAGGCATCGCCGGGTTATAAGAAGCCTCCACCATGACTCGATCTCCCGTTCGCGGCAGTGCTCCACGGACAACGCTGCAGACAAATAAACATTGACTACTTTGCTTGAGATATCAACAGCTTCGAAGAACATTAATAGAAAAGATGTTAGGGCATTGATAAAAAGTGCCTTCTATTTGTTATTTTGGAAAGCATAAAATGGTATCGCTGGCATCATAGCGGGAAGTATTTAACTGATTTTAAGAAATGGCATGAATAATATCATATATGAATGAAACATAGGATGTGATTGTTGGTTGGGGACTTCCTTTGCTTGTCTTCTTCGCACTGCTATTTTTCGAATCCCTCAGCACTGACTCAGCAAAAAATAACAAATTAAAAATTAAAAGAATAAAATGAATAAATAAAGATATAAAAAGTTTAGATAATCGTCGATGCCTCAAAAAGAACTCCGATCTTTAGCAACCGGACTTTTACAGAAGATGAATCACCTCTCTTCCTTGAGCCGAAACCGTTTCCTTTTTGATGCAAAATTGCTGCAGTTTTTTCCAATCTCAACACATTGTTCCGAACCCTCATATCACTCTATTATAGCCTAAAAATCGCCAATAAACCTTCGCTGCTTAGAAAAGCTTAGAAGATACATTCCTCCCACCCACAATCTCTAAAATTTTCAGATTATAATCCAGCTTATATACTGCTATAGAAATCACAACTACTTTTCCACTTCTTTCTGCGGCAACACAAAAAAAAAACTTCCGACCGCAATCAGCTTATTTTTCCTCAACAAACTTATCAACCTGGCCAGGCAATAAAGAAGAAAGTACGCATACAATGCCTACAATCATAATATTCGATGGATTACCTGACTTGAAAGAAGACGTCATCATCAACGAAACCATAGCTGTCATGCATCTTTGTAACCACACCAGAAAAGGTTCGATTCTTCTGTTGAGGTTGCTAATAATATACGTCCATTTTTGAAGCAGTAAACACATCATTCAACAAAACAATGACAAACCGTGAAATGCATTACGACAAATTTCATCCAATTTACAAAGCATTATAGTGATTTGCAGCACAAAAATCATCACATCCCCGCCTGCATTAATCCTCTACCTAATCCCTCATCTATCAATTCTCCATCCTTTTGCACCAGGAGAGCGCGTTTCTCAAGCTTTGTATCCTTCAACATACGTGAGTGAAACGTTGTTAGATTACTTTCTGCAAATAACTGCAAAACAAGTAGCTGTACAATTTCAGAAGACCCATTCCTCCCTCTGCCTTAGCATAGATTCTTTTGCAGAATCCATCAAATTCCACTTGAAAAAACAATTGCATATAAAGTAACAAAAATAATAAATTGGTATTTAAAAAGTAAATTTTAAACAAACGAATGGATTGAAAAATATACGTTTAAAAACCAAAAGAAAGGATCAAATTTTCCGCAAGAATTAGGTAAAAAGAGGAAAAGAACCACAACCCTAAACGCTAAGATGGCCAAACTGGTAGAGATTCTTTAGTGACGGGGAGACGAACCTGTTGTTGAGTCTGCATTCTTATCGCCTGCTGTGGGGTTTGAAGCATGCCAAGATTCATTCCTATACTTGCGGCCGCCTGTTGTGAGAATGCAGCAGCGTTGATCATGCCTGGCATACCCATCTGTGGTACTCCACCAAATGCTTGCCCACCGATCAGTGGACTTTGAAAGATACCCGCATTCAACTGCTGTCCTCCTGTAGTCCAATAAATAATCAATGCCATTGAATGCAATCAATGCTATATCAGCACCTCCTCCTTCACATTAAAACATTGAGAGAGAAATAACGGACGAATGCACTTGAAAATGAAAACGACGTGACGGCAAAGCTTCTATAAGACCTATTAAATATGGCTGCATTCGAAGAAATTCTGTGACGAAAGCTCTAACTGAAGTCACTAAGAGAGCGATTGGATAACACGTTAAGCCTTCCGCATATTTTTCAATGGTATAATCTTCACTTCCATTTCCAATGAAATCCCATTTCCTCGATTCAATCGCCTAATTATTTCTCTTTCTTTTTTGCGCTGTCAAGGTGAAGTAATGAATTACCTTAAAATAATTAACTTACCAGGTGGCCGAGCCCAAGCGGCGGGATTCTTTGCACCAAATTGAGACATTTGCAGTTTGAATAGAAAATTATTTACCGGAATTACTGCAAAAAATAAAAAATAAAAAATAAATACATAAAACATGAAAAAAATTTACATAAAATAAACGTTAATAATATTACCTATATTAAGGATACAACTGCAAATGAAAACAAATGGGGAAACATTTGTGAGGTGTTAGCACGATTCTCGCTTTTCACTCAGACAATCTCACCAAATAAATAGCGACAAACATCAAAGTCTAAGGAAAAAAATTGGCGTTCATAATAATATTTAACCCAATGAACTAATCAATCTCAAAAAAGAAAATCGTTTTAATTTGCTACTGCTCATTTCTATTAGCAAAACACATCATCGCAGTGCTGTATCTGTAGTCTATATGTGCGCCTATGTCTATGTCTGTCTGTGCACGTCTGCCCAACAGTTTCAATCAAGAAACTATAGAAAATAACATAAGAAAATGCATACAATGTATACCAAAAGTTCACCTATTCGACAATCTTTCACGTTGGTCTACCACTTCAAATGAAAACATAGGCATTTACAGATGTCAAAAAAATTGCAAGCATTGATCGGATTCTCAAAAAAACAAGACCTCCCCTCATGGAAGATTTGCGCAGTCGATTGAAACAATCAAAAGTCGAAACTACTATTCCGCATAGTCTATTATTTGACTGAAGTGAATGTGAAATTCAAAAGCGCAAATTGTGTCAGCTACTTTAACCTACTTCTTCGGTTACTACAAGACCCGATCGGCTAGGAACGAAAATCTGAATGCCGCAAGATGCTTAAGGTCGATATCTACTAAATAAGTCTAGAGAAATAGTGATTTCATAGAACACTTTAATTATAAATTTGCTGCTTTCGAAGTTAAATGGCCACTCGTCGGAAGTCCAAAACAATAGTTTCGGACAAAGTTATTGAAGACGGTAGATCATCAAATGCTGCTTTTAGCTTTGACATACTTCGCTTACTGTTGCGAAGCATTGCTAGGATTATACGGAAACTGTTTTAGAGTTGAAAACAGTGCCGAACAAGGTTGTCCGCAAGAACGGCTTTTATCGAGAGCACATCACTCAAAAGAGAATGCTTCAGACAGCGGCCACGTTCCTTTAGACAAGCGGCTATAAATGTGATCGATCCTCTTTCGATTCTTAAAACGCTACTTTTACACGAAATTTTTTTCGTAAAATAATATGTTCGATTTCCCATAACTCCAAAAATAAGCCGATCGAATTCCCATCGTACAACAGATGTCTATTCTTCAACTGCAGCCATCTTATCTTCAAGCGATCAAACGATGCCAACAGTAGATTGGGGCAAACAAAATGCATCGAAAGTTACACACCGAACAATAAAAAAACAAAAGGCTATAGAACGTGTCGAAAGCAAATATTTTCAACATACTATACTTCTGTGGACAGGAAGTTCGAATATGAAAAATTCGAAAAATACGTGTTAACTAACAAGAGAAGAAAAAAACGACTCGTCAGGTGTGACCAACCGGTTCCACAAAGCAAGCCAAAGATGCTGGAATGATGTACAGTTTTGCATTTCAAGTCGCCGATAGTTTCTATTCAAATGTGCTGGCCAAATTCGCCACTGGAATCCGTATATTTATCTCTAGGCTGTTGTAGTTTAAACGAGGTTAAGGTTTTGGTCACAAGACCAAGACCCTGAACATGATAACCAACCGTCTCCCATCCAAAATCAAACAACAACCAAGTTGAAACTCACAAAGTTGGCAGCTTATTTTTCAACACGCAAAATGTGCGTTTTCTCGCAATTGCAGGTAAAAGAATTCAGCAAAGAAATGCAATCCCCTCTTATATCAGCAATCATGTACACATCAAAATCAACACTCAATTTCTATAATTGAAATGCATCGAAGATCAACGAATGTTTCACATCGTATTAAAACACCAAGAATATATAAGAAATATGTCAATATATAGAGATATACCACTCAAAAAAAAACCTTATAAATCCCCGTTGAACACGTTATTCCACAAACATTCCACAATTCATCGCATTCACGGATTTCCGTTTCGACATGTGAGCACACGCGACAACACGTCGGGCGAAATATCACGAAAACGGAAAATAATCACCCGAGTACAGAAGAAGGATGAAGATAATATTTTCTGTGGGTATGTTATCTTACATACTAAACAAAGGGGCTGGTATTAAGCTGTCGAGATGCAAACATTCCGGAAGCAACGTTCTATCGCTGAAAGACATTTTGAAAGACATTCTGAAAGACATTCCTGAAAAAGACATTTTTCTGGATAGTGATAAGTCGATACTAAAGCATATAATAGTGGAATCGATTTTTTATTCACGATAAGACCGTTTCGCAAATCGCTGCAGCTATTTAGCCGATTTCGCAATAGGGCAACCCGAATGGGAATGCAATGGGAACGTTAAGTGACGATTTGTATGGTTTTCGCTTGATTTCAGAACGTTTAGAGGTGTTGTGTTTATATTTTCTTCGGCACACAATTTTTTTTTTTTAAATCTTTCTATGACCACTTCATCTAAAAGTATAGATTAGAGTTAGGCAACTAAACGCAGATATTCGGCAGAACTCTGTACAGATGTGGATGATCCGGTATGGATAAAGGAGAGGATTCTACTGGATTAGCGTTGTATTCAGGTAGGTGAAATTGCTAAGAGAGGCAAAGAATATGGTTGTGTCAAATATTTTGCTAATTAGAGTAACTTGCAAGGCGCATTCCAAGTTAAGATATGGATTTTCTCTCTCCTAAACGGTGTTTTATAAGGTGCACGTTGACTATATGTCGATTTTGAAGCTAATCAACATGAGAGGGTTATTTCTAGGTTCTTTGTGAGGATCACTCCTAAAGTCCTTCCCATCCCATTGTCGTTTGGCATAGCATTAGACTCAGGTCATCTAAGGTGTAGAATGAACCTGCATACTCCGTGGATGCAACTGCTTTGTTGTGCGATAGAGAGACAAGAAGACACATTTTTACATGATGCACACATGAGATCGTGCATAATGCTTGCACGATGTACTCATTCATTGTGCAATGATTTTAATAATTTTTTTTTCGATACACAAATTTTGGAAATATTTTAATTCAATGATCTTATTTCGAAATGAGTCGATAGTTAAATTCTATCATTGAAGATTTTACGTTTAAATTATAATCAATCGTCATTTCATCACCATAAAAATGAATTGACTGTGAAATTGTTTAGTTTGAGTGAATGTGTTTTGAAGTAATGTTAAAGGTAATGTAACATAATGCAATCACTTCAATGTTGTGATTTTATGATTTTGTTATAATCGTCACGTCACGTCTATGAGGAAATTTTTCTGTTCAGCTTTTACTGAATTTATTATAAATGTGAAACTCGAAATTAACACATTGTATCTGTTTGTTGAAATATCGACTAGTTCCTTTCATTCCCTATTGCATTCGTATCAGTGGACCTTCTATGAATCACACGAACAATTAAAATCGTCTCTATTGAATGTCTTCATCTCGGAATAACTTCCTATACTTCTTGCATGATACAGATAGATGTTGTCATTGAATTATTATAATTCAAACGTCCGCCTTTGTTACATATCGGCTTCGTGTCATCAAAGACTTTTCGATTTGTTCGATGTGTACTTCCAATAAGGAGATTCCAGATATGAAGGAGTCTAGTTGAAAGTTCGTTCCAGAAACGAAACTTTTGGAACGATAATAAGTACGATCATAAATGTACGCTATTCCTGATTATGTTACTGTGCTGAAAAAGATCATTCCTGTGCTGATCTATTTGTCCCCGATACAGTACTCACCTCTTACTGTATGGTTACCTTAACATAAATATACAGTACCACTATAAAGGAAAACAAATTGCATAAAATATAATATTCTCTGCGTTTAGCAACATAACCGTCTGCGGGCATCGTTGTAGTCACTATGACGTCATTTTTTCGAAAACCGAATTCTTTCGATTTTCGTGTTTTGTTGTATGAAATGCTTGCAGGGTTTGAGCGTAAGAAGATAGCTTTGTTCTATGACCTGAAATGAAGCGATCATGAACTTTTTTACATCTGAAATAATGTTTTTAAAGTGTACTCCGACATATTCCACGACGTCATGACGAATCATCTTTGACACGAGCTCTCTCCCCCTCTCTGTCTTTCCCTCTCTCTCTCCCTCTCTCCCTCTTTCTCTTATTTCTTTTCTCTTTCTCTCTGTCTTCGTTCGCATTTCGACAAGAAAGATTGGATGCTATTCGTATATGTGCACTTTCGAATTGCACGTTTTTTTTCACAGGAAACTTGCCTCTGCAGCATAAAATGTGCATCACTGGCAGTGGGCTCTGCGAGAATGCTCGTTGGGTTTTTCTTCTTCCTATTTAGTGAAAATTAAGACGTATAGTGTTGAGTTCCACTTAGTGCTTTTCTTTTTAAATTTGTTCTCTACTTGCACAATGATCGTCTGTTGTATTTTTATTGTTCGGTTTCCTTTTCCCCGACTTTCTTACCGACTGACTAACCGTCTATCGTGGTAAGCTTTCCGCAATTTGATAAGACCAGCAATGCCCAAGCACAGTTTTTCTTTTTTCTCCCAAATATATATATATATATATATATATATATATATATATATATATATATATATATATATATATTTCGTGCGTTTAAATGTGCTTTCTCTGAAAACGCAGTCTGCAATTATCCAATATCTATACGCAATACAAACATTATTTTTTCGTTTCTTGCCGCATCCATAATCGCAATGATATCAGTAAGTGTATTGTTTTAGTGCAATTCCTCGAAGCTATTAGCTCGATTGGTAACATTTTTGCCTACAAAACTTTCTCGCGATTGCACCATGTGGATATCCGTTCGAAATGCCCCACTCGATTCTATTCGAATCTATGTATAAATCACTCTTGCAATGAGCTCTTCTCTCTCACCACTATTGTACAACACAGCAATTTTTGCACAAATTTTTTTAACACACAGCCGTCATCAGAATGTAGATCTCATTTATTAGCAATCGTTGTCGGCGTAGTTATCTCAGTTTGACATGAGATCGATTTCCTATGAATGAAATGCCAACATGTTTCAGAGTCAATTTTTTTCCGATCGGAAGGGCTAAGGAGGGGGAAGGGGGAATGGGAGGAGTGGGAAATAGGAATAATCGTTCCTATAGATTTAGGTGGTTAAAGACAATAGATGCGTTTACGTTTGCGATCAAATGATTAGTTTAATGAAAGTCCTAATATCCTTCTAAGTCTCACAACTTTCCACATGTAAATTTAATTATCGCTTAGCGACTCGTATAAAATATTCATTGGCATCTTTATTGAAAAAGTGTTTTTATAATTGATAACTGTTGATTGCCTCAAAGCTTCTCGAATATAGTGGTGTGCTTTGTTATCAAGCAGATGGCTATTTTACGTCAATGCCACAAAAGGCAAACATTCGTATCACACATTTCAAGCTCACCTGGGGAGTTGGGATGTTGTCATATAGAAGTGTTTCCACTTGCATAATTCCTAGAACGATGTTAAAATGCATAATTCGTGATTGTATTCAATTGGAGATTTCCGCATGCAGTATGCACTGAAAATTCCTCTGCATTAGAAGTCATTAAGGCGCACTATATTATTACTAACAGTATTCGCTAATCTGCTGATTCCGATCATCCATACTCTAGTTCATAAATTTTTAGACTAGTGATTAATCAACTTACATTCATGACAAGGGCATATGAGAGCGATGATTGCGACAACAAATTGATAAATGAAGAAGCACGAAATGCAACAAAGATTTGACACTTCTAACTTAGAGTTCATTATAAGATATAAATATTGAATAATTTCTGATATTATAACAGAATTGGTGATCGTTTGCACAATTTGAGACACAATGGACATAGATTGCCGTAGTAATCGCTTACGATGAAAATTCATAGTGTATTATTTCTTTCTAAAAGCATTTCTCAGTTAGATGTGTTTGTTAATTACAAATGTTTTTGCATTAAACAGTTAAACATCCTTTTCGAAGGTCTAAAAATTCTTTGGTAGTTATTAAACGGTTCATTCATTATAAATAATATTTGGATAGGTAGTGAGGATAATGTATTGCTCGTCTGTTTTCCGAAAAGAGGACAATATGGTATTAGGCTTATCGAATAGGGATTATTGTTTTTCAATTGTTCTGTCAAGAAAAGTGTTTCAGTGCCGAATTATTGCTGTGTAGTTGAGATGATATGCCTCAAAAAGTGGAATTCGCTTATTGGTTACAATGAACACTTTGTTTTGCTTTACTTTTCGATAGCCCTAATTTAACCGTTTTTCTTTTGACGATTATTGACGATTAGCGTGATTTTCATCTATTAGTCAGTTATTCTGTCATTTCAGTTGTTGCTCTGATTACTGATTCAAGTGAAGAGTACTAAAAGTAGCTATTATTTTTGAACTGTCACCAATTTCCTCATTCACTTTTCTATATGCAAATATTTAATTAATTGGCCTCATCATCTTCATATGGAATATGTTGGCAAGCAAAAATCCCTCGAAAATTGTTGCACAATTGCATAAAGATGTACAATTTAGGGAGCATTTGATTTGAGCATAAAGCGAGAAAACTTGAAAAGCTTTTCGAATAAACTCCAAATAGAGACACATTCGCCTCTAAATCGATGAACGCATTGTTAAATGAGTGAAAACCGGGTTTGCAAGCTAACGCTAATGTCATCCCAAATTCAAGCAAAACCACACGCGCATATATCCAAATCACCGTTAGGCGCACTATTGACGTCAATTGGTCATGTTTCGTTGCCACTAAAGCTTTCTTCTATTCTTCTCTTATTTACTTTTTTTTTCAAGGGAGCTTAAAAATTTTCGATTTTGATATGAAAGATTAGCTTGCATAAATTATCGAAAATTTATAGATTGTAATATAATTGTTGATGAAACGTTTGATCGTTGTTGATATGTGCATATGCGGGTATATTTTATTTAAAATTCAAGCTCATAACAAGCGTTATTATCCAGCTCTGATTTTTTTTTTACAGTTGTATAGTCGTTGTGGAAACTATATCTCAGTGTAGTTGTGTTGCTTTAATAGATTTCTTCATTATATACGATGGATAGTGGAATAAATTTACTACATTAGTATATTTCTTTGTGAAGGATAGCATCGATCATGCATCAGAAACGTTTTATATATACATCTATTATCCAGCGTACTCATCTCCTTATATAATAATTGTTATTTGTAACGGAATAACAACGATTTGCTTCTCTTAAAAAGGATCGTTTATGCAAAACTTAAGCCGTCGAATGCGTTACTTGGCTTTCTTCACATGTCACCCGCAGATGCTAGATCGATACACCCTTAACTAAATGAATGTGTTAAAGACAGCTCTGAACCATTCTGAGGCAATTAACGAACATTGGAATAGGTTGGACAAATTTAGCAGATATACGACTTACTCCATTATCCGTCAACTCTACTAGGCCCGTCCGACTTACCGTTTCAAAAACAATGTTGAATACTTCTTATGTATTGATATCATTCACTGATTGTGGAGATGGCTTTACGCTAGTGAAATTAACCGATCAAATTCCACTCAGGAACCAAAATTTCGTCGATTATTGCCCGTAGGAATTCGATGATAACATTTTATAAGTTTTCTCGATTGCTACAGAAATTCGATTTTTATCGAATACCTTCAGTTGGGCATCTTATTGACATTTTTGAAATGTATTGAGTTTGCAGTCAACTTTTGGTTATAAGCGAACTCTTTTGTCGATTAATGCGCCAAAGAAATTTCGATTCGTTACTTGATGCATTGAAGTTTTTATGTTTCGAGTAGCAAAAGAGTGCTGAATGAGTGAGACAAGTTGAATTTTAGACTGACTAGCATAGCACACTGGTTGGCTGATTTGTAGTGTGAGTGTGGTGGTTGCTGTCGGCCAGCCCCATCCGCTCCACTAAGGACCACTTCCCGTCCGCGTGTCTAGCCCTTCCTTCTATGAGACCCGCATCGGCTCTCACAGAATTAATCCCTCTTCATCTGTCTCTAGTGCTATGCGCGCTGTGCTTCAACACATCGCCTTCCTTAAATCCTTATTTCCTGTGTTTAAAAATACTTCATACAGGCCTTATTATGGAGTAATGCCATCATGCGAGTTTCCTTGAGGCACTTATATTGCGCTCTCTTTCTTCATTTATAACATTCCTTCCCATCTTCAGGGCTAACAGTTTTGAAAAAAGTTTCGGTTGGTACAGGGTCAGATTTTATTTTTTATTTATGAAGTTAAATTGACTTTAGCACAAAGCCAAGAACAAATTATAGGAGATGATCTTAGGGGGAAGGCATGTGGTAGTCGAAAAAAATCAAATCCATCACGCAAAACAACCGTACTCCCAAGTGGAATGCATCGAGAGGATTACAGCTCCTATACCTATGGGTTATAGGCAAGGCATACGGTATTCCGTCTAAGAAATTTTGTAAATCAAAATTGGTTTGAATCGGAGCAATTTGAAAATGGCAACCATTTTGTGTCATTAAGTCTCACTTCCTTCGTTTTTGAGTATATCGCAATTCGCCTTTCTCCTATTTATATGCTTCGCATACAAATTTACCTGTGTGCAAATTGCTCAGTTAACCTCAAATGTTTTATTCGATGGCTGTTCTCAATAGAATCCATTATGGCAGTTAGAGGAATGAGGATACCATAAGGGGCACTGAGCTTTGTTGAAATAAACTTTCATCTAAGAGTCATTCTCTCCTTCTTTTTCGTTCTTCCTTTCGATCCCATTAGGTTATTTCATGATCCGGATTTCGTGTCTTGAAGAATGTCAGCTTTCGTTGTGTTAATGATTTAGAGTTACTTCTATCGTTTACCACATCCACATAATTTCCTCAACAAATAGCACAATTGCATATTTGCATATAAAATAGGGTCTGCATGCTGCGAAAGCTTTTAGCGATGTTCCTTTCGAAACCTCACACAACAATAAGCTGCTTTTTTGTTGGGATCCTATTAGAATCGATGTATGCATTTTTGGCCATCTACATTTGAGCCTTGATCGAGTAGATCGCCAAAACACTGACTGGTTTAATCTTTCGTATTCAGATATAAACCAAGCTTTTGATACAACTGGAATAATAGAATACACTAACAGAGTCTTACTATAATAACAAATAAGGTCAGCTCCAAAGCCTTACTTGTCTAAGCGTGCATTGGAGGTCATTGTCTCCAAGAATTCGGTACTTAAGACGTTTTGAGATATATCTATAGCTTGTCAGATTATATATATATATATATATATATATATATATATATATATATATATATATATATATATATATATATATATATATATATATATATATATATATCACCTGATCACTTGACGACTCGTCCATTCGCCAGGGGTCGGCGCAGATCTGTCAGGTTCCATACTCGCCTTTTTAGCGACTGAGGTTTGCGGCAGTGGCGTTCCGGTTGCTAGCCCTCGTGCCGCTGTAGCAGCGGTTTTGCCTTTCCACACTTAGCCGGGATGATCACTGAGGATCGGACACGCGGTCATCACTCCGTGACCTACTGGGAGCCTCTGCAGCATGTTAGGACCTGACCGAGCATAACGCTCCGCTGGTACAGCCTCCCAGAACCTGTTGCCTGTACCGCACCTCAAAGAATTGGTGAGATATGGCTTGTGGAATATATATATATATATATATATATATATATATATATATATATATATACATTATACATATATTATTTATATATCTGCAGCTTTGTCCTTGTTGCAGAGATCTATGTCATATACAGTAACACGCTGCACTCATATCCGAAATGTTAATGCAAGGTGCTCAGTTCATCAAGCTAGCCCTCTGAAGTAAGGTCGCAGTCGTTCCCCACTTTTGGCATGCGCTGGCATTGTCCGCATGTGTTGTTGGGCGATTCTGGTTTATTATTGTTATCGTGGACGTATGCCAATAATAATATAACTCACTCGCATGTGAACAAGTAATTCCAACCCTCCACTATATATTAAAAACTACTTTTCTCAGGATTTTTCCGGAATAACATAGGAAGTTGTACGGGGCTATAAGGTCCCGAACTCGAGACCGCCAAAGAATGAGTTGAGTGAGGGTATTTGTTCGATTTCACGCACGACGTAACAAGAAGAGTGAATGCATCGCAGGTTCTGTCGTGTTCGCTCACATGTTATGACCATTTCTTTTTCATTTGAATATCTCTTAATCATCTTGTCTATACTTTTTTGCCTTCATATATCCTTGCTTTTTCAATCCTCTATATTCCAGTCAAGTTTCTTATATAATAATTCATATATATCATGTATCCTTGTAACGTAATCGTGCTTTCAACGTTCGTGTGTTCCGTATGTTCTGTCGCATACTTGTTGAAATCGAATACCTTCTGAGCCTTTCACCTGCTGTTTTCATCTGTCTTTCAAAAATTCCCTGTGTAAGAGTGTTGGATGCACCCTTCGACTTTTTTATTTTCATGCTTTCGTATTTTATTATGCCTTCATGGAAGTTTGCATACTAAAGCACATAATGATGGGTTTATCGCCTATTTGTATATACACTTCCCTGTGTCTTTGTTTATCTACTCAACAGTTTCAATTCAGAACGTATAGGAGCTAAAATTAGAGAAGTTGGTGGATATGATTTTCATCTTTGATTTATCTTGTCAACGTCAAGCTCAAATTTATAAGCACTTGCCTAAACTTGTCTAAAGCTAGGCGTATTTTTACGGTGGTCGAGTCGTATATATAGCCAAGAAGTATAAAACAAGTAGAACAAACTTATCAAAAGAGCTACTACGATAGACTTTTGTATTTTATTGATAATGCGAATCATTTCCGTAAGCTAGCAATAAACAAAACAAGTATGAATTAGTTCATTCACTTTTTTGTGCCGACCGGATTCATTACGAAATGCGTAAAAATTGTTTCGCACCTTTCAAGTGTCGATAACATTTTGCGGTTGATTTATTGCTCAAGAAAAGTGGTATCGATGCTCATTGATTGCTGTAGTTGAAGTGTTTCTCCATTGGAAAACCATTAGACATTCCAACGAACACCTACAAATGGAATGAAAAAAAAAAAGAGAGACATGACGATTAGATGATGTGATTTTATATGGATTTTCACTTATAAATGAATCGTTGAGGCAACGAATGCTTGACGAGGTATTTATGTTAATGATTCAATCTTTTCAAATATTAGCGCCCACATTATCTATTTGTATTTATTAATTGATAATCTGCTGTGGTATTTGATCACTTAGGCGATAATCAAATATCATATATGGCATCAAATCAAATAAGTACGCAGTGGTATGTACCGATTAGAGGAATTGAGGGAGGGAGGATATTTAAACTGAGTGATATTGAAGAGGAAACAAATGGTCAGTGAGGTTATATCCACTTTGAAAGTAACAACTCTATCGATTATATCCTTCTTTCAGGCTTATTCTGTTTTAATTAATTGCTGCATTTTTCATCTTCGCCTCATTTAATTAGATCGTCCGTTTTGAGCGTCATCGACGAAAAAGCTTACAAAAATCCCTTTCATTATCAGTCGTCTTGCATGCTTTTTTCACCATTTCTAACCTTATGTTGCCTATGGATCGGTGATATTAGTAAGAAAGATGGTTGCCATAAGCAACAATCAGTAGTTTCATGTTGAAAATCGAATGCGATACATTGTCGAAGAAATCCATGAAAAAATTCCCTCATGCTCTCATCTCCTCTACTTTTATCTCTACAATTGTTTTTTGTAAATATTCTATGAATGAGGCATTGATATCGCTTTATTTGAATTAAATCTGCTGATTGTATTTTTCGATTAATGACACAATTTTTGTGTAGAAATTCTTTAAAATTTCTAAATAAGTTTTATAGAACTCATAAAGGTTCGTTTTCATAGTGGACGATATTTGACATCAATAATGCATACCGTTTCGTCTATTAACATGCAAAAATTGCTTTCTAATTCGAAAGTAAACAACAAATTGGCTGTTAATATCACTACTGAGCGAATTCCAAAAGAATAATCCGAGTAGAATTATTCACTGAAAAAATCTTCATAAAAAGGGGCCGAACGATCGTTGATGAACTAATAGAAATGAATTATGTGCACTCCTAACGGTCAGGGTTATCTCATTTTATTTTTCACGTTTTCTTTACTTCATATTATTACTCTTGAATAACTGAATTCCTTGTTGATTGACAATTTCGACTAGATTTCGCAAATGTTTTGCATATATTTTAAAAGCGGAAATATTTTAACGATGCATATTTAAATGTAAAGAGTCGACAAAATTAGATATTAATAAAGTTTTAAATATTTAGCAGTGAATAGATCAATTTCGAAAGCTTTAATATATGGCGCATTAATTTTCGTTGTCATTATTTTCTTGATGAATATAGGATTTTTTTTATTATTTTTGGGTTATAAGTAAATTTGGCAAATGTCAGCAATTAGAAATGGTGATTGGAATTTTTTTTTCTTTCCAAGAATGAAAGCGATTTTTCGATACGATTATTAATCGATAAGAAAATTAGAGCATAGTGCTGCATTCCTTTCGTTCTTTTTTCTCTCTCTTTTTTTTTTGAATAAACATCTCGATGGATACGTGATAACAATACACAACAAACTCCCGAACATTATTTGAATTCATTGAATTTATGAATGTTAAATTTACATTCAAATGGCAATACATCCTTCAAAGTGTGTGTGCCTATCGATCTTGCCGCTGGCAATTTCCATCCGCATCGCATCGCTGAGGGTAGAGTTAAGAAATTTGGTGAGTATGCTCCATCATATGGCCTCCTAGCGGTGAAAGAGTCATAAGCGCCAAAGTCTATCGAAAAGCTTACCTGCGATTTGCGAGTTGCCAGGTTACTCTTTCACACCTGCCGACCGGCGTTTCACAAGCAATCGACTATTGCGAAAACAATTCCCTCATAGAAAATTCATACCCGCAGGCAGAATATACCTTATATCAAGTTTTATTATTTATTCAATTGTGATTTTTGTTTGTATCGGCGAGACACAAAAACCTTTACCATATCACTATGTATAGGAGAATTGCATAAAATTTGAACACTACATTAGAAGAGAGAACGAAGGCAGTTGCATCAAAACGAATTAGAGAGTATCAATGCTGCCAATATTGATGCGAAGAATTCATCGTTGTGCACACAAACCTGCCCACACTCGAATTGCCCGTTTGTAGTTGTCAATAAACTCCGCATTTCTGCATCATCCGCTCACCTTTCTTACGAATGTTAGCGCCTTCGATAAATCTATGCATAGGTATATTTCTCACCGTTTTATTATATAAGCTCATATTTGGCTAAGTTAGTAGGTTTTTATCGTGTGACCCTTCAGGTTGGCTGGTAAACTCTAACGATGCATTCAGAGATGAACATATTCGTCTTCACTTTAGCATTGGCGATGGTCATTTATGACAAGGCAATAAATGACCTTTTCCGGTTAGTTTTGTGATGGATAGCCGAAATGAAACATTCTCGATTCGGATCCAGAAATATTCAGGATTCACTTTCCACTTGTAAAGTTTTTGCTGATCACTTTTTGTTGGGTGATGTCTTAGTTGTTTAATCCATCGCATGGATTCTCTCATCGGAATTAATGCTGCCAATTTTTTTGCATCAAACATCTATTATTAAACTATGTGAACATTGTTGATGTGCAATAGTATACAATAATCTAAAATCAAATGTGCACTTTATTCATTAACTTTTGAGACCGAAAGTCATTCTTCTAACTGATAATGCGTATTGTGAGGGATCAAATCAATGGATTATAGAAATTGCTCTTTTCTTACTTCATTTTCTTTGTCTTCTTTTGTGGAAATATTTTCGAACAAACAAGGTAAATGTTATTTTTTCCTATACTTTTTTGTCTGTCTCCTTCTTTTTTTTTCTCTCTCTCTCTCTCATGCATTGGGGGAACGAAATTTTATAGTGTGTTGATATTAGTTCTTCATGTGACTTCATGCAGAAGCCATTCTTATTTATTTATTTATTTATTCATTTTTTTTTTTCAATCAACCGAGCATTCATTACGAATAAATGTCTCTTCATATCGCCTCCATCTGCTCTAACCCAATGCCTCTTTGATCCAGTTGGCCCCTGTGGTCTTTAGGTGGCTCTCTCCTCCTTGCAGGTCGGTCGCGTAAAGGTTAGGGCTTAGACTCGTCTCCTGCCCGTCGGATGCTGACGAGCCGATTCACTGTCGTTGCTGACGAGCCGATCCCATTCCTATTTATTGATATTCAAATGCTCTTCAGTTATCCTCCCGTATACATTTTTTTTGACAGCTTAATTAAACGTTGACTTTTTTACGTTTAATTGTTGTGTTTTATCATCGCAATTTTATTTCTCTATAGTTAAATGTAACATTGCTGTTGTTACTCATATTTCCATTACTAATATTAATACTGATATTAATAAATATGCAAATATTGCTAACACTAATATTATTGCTGTTATTATTACTGTTACTAGTAACGTACATCGGGCTTGAGAAAAAAATTTGAAAATAAAGTATTTATATATGAAGAAGGTATGTTTTTTACTCGTGAAGCTAATTGTGAAATTGTCATTCTCACTGCTTTCTTTTATAGTATTATTAATATTTAGTAGAAAATAAAGTAGATTTAAATTAATTGGCGCAATTGCAACAATGGAAATATTGGCTAAAATTCATTGAAAATCAAATTACATTTTATAGAACGAAGATTGGTTTTAGTATGAATACGTGTCGATGGAGTATCGAGGAATGTTGATTAGAATTGAAATATTCGCATTTTGCACATTTTCCTTTTTTTTTCTGGTTTTATTATTGTTTCGCTGTTTTTCTCTTTTCTTTTTTTTTCATTTACCGGATGTGAAGTTGTGTTATTTCTGTTTTTCATTTTGCTTTGTTTCAATTACTAGCTGAATATGTTCTTTTTTTTGGGCGCATTTGTCCAAGTTTTTTTTTTGAGTTTATCACCGCATTTTCTCGTAAGTTCAAGCTTACATATAAGAAAATATGTTATACGATATGATATATATATATATATATATATATATATATATATATATATATATATATATATATATATCTATATGTATATCTATATCTATATCTATATCTATATCTATATCTATATCTATATCTATATATATATATATATATATATATATATATATATATATATATATATATATATATATATATATATATATCTATATCTATATGACCAATGAAAACTTGTTTGCGACCTCTCGCTTGCCGGGCGAGTGCTCTACCACTGAGCTCAGTGGTAGAGCACTCGCCCGGCAAGCGAGAGGTCGCGGGTTCGTCCCCGTCTGCGGACAAGTTTTCATTGGTCATCAAAAACACTCGTTATCATTCTCAGTCTGAGCCGGACTTCAGTTGGCTCAAAACTCAAAAACATCCAACATATATATATATATATATATATATATATATATATATATATATATATATATATATATATATATATATATATATATATATATATATATATATATATATATATATATATATATATATATATATATATATATATATATATATATGTATATATATGTACATAATGTTTGAGTATTAGCAATAGCAATAATATTAGTCTTACATATCTAATCGTAATCGAGGAAGAGACATCTATTCAGAAAGAAGTTCTGTTGTAATAAAAAATGCTGATATTTTCCAGAATTTTATTTTCCTATTCCCCTAGTTTGAATGAATAAATAAGTAAATTTAGTTTACATGTCTAATAAGTCTTCAAATAAATTAGCTAATGCGCAAAATTTCAAACATTTTCTAAGCTTCAATTCGTTGTGGACTTATTCAAGGAGAGAACATATATTGAAGAGGGATCTCTACCTGTGAGGTTTCTTCCGTAACGTTCCAAGAATACTTCTATTCACTTTGGTGGGATGGAAGGATAAAAAAAAGGGGGGGGTTATAAAAGCGAATACGGTCTCTTTGCCTTTATGTCGAGCAGCTTCTTTCTATAAATGAGGTCTTTTTGCGAGAATATTGAAGCACCATTACTCGTGCAATTTTACTGAACACATTTAAATATTCGTTTTAATTATAGTGCATTTAATGAGCGTTGATATTTAGAGTAGTTATTAATCAACAATGCATATCAACAATTTCCATATGTTCATCACTTAGAGTCACTTAAATGTATTTTTGTTGTGCTGCATCACTTCAATGGCGATTCGAAACGATTTCAAGTCGGATCGTTTGCACGATATGTAAATAATTCGACCCCAACGATTGTAACCGCAATCGGGTCCGCTGATCGTTCGATGTAATTTTTGTGTCATTCCGTGAATAAAATGGCTAATTATTGAATAATATTTGAATAGAGAAAGGTGTAGGAAATAATTGAAATAAGGTTTACTTCTTTTATAATGAGCAGAAGAAGAAAAATATTGCTGGGATAGCTCTTTTTTTTTTTTTTAAATAAATCCATGCAAGTACTTAACATCGCCAATTGATTTTTCAAGCATTTTTGATCACTAAATTTTATTGATTGTTCAGTCTTATATTTAGGTTTACGCTTACGCAGTGGTGTAAATTTGAACGATTTTCTTTCTACCATTAACCGGCTATGTTAACCGGCGACGGAAATTGCAGCGATCACATCTTGGCCATGTTTTATATGATTTTGAAATAATTTTATTGTTTTTTTTTTTCGCTTAAATGAACATTTGTTTCACTCCACATTTCCGGATGGTCGATTTCCGGAAAAAAAGAGTTTCCCCGTTGGATTTATACCTTGGTTTAAGTCGGTTTTATTTTCGAAGAAATTTTCTCTATATACTTTCGTTGCTGTATGTGTTTTTATTTATTTTCATTAGCCGGTGCATAAGAATGCGAATTGAGCTTCATTGGAAATATTTATTAATAAATGAAAAATTAATTTATAGAGAGTTTATAAGATGCGATGAGCAGCAAGAGTAGCCAGTCAGGAAGTGGTCCTGAAACGGTGACAATTTCGGTGCTTGGTGTAAGTGGTACAGAACGGGTTAAAGGTGTCGTTGGAGTGGGTAAATCACTCTTATGTAATCGTTTTATTAGAGGTGATTATGATAGCTTTCAAGTGGAACACTCTTCTATCCTCTCACAAGTTAGATTTTATTTTCTATAATTTTTATTCCATCATTTATATTTTTATATATTTTTACTGCATCATATATATGAATGTTATTAAAAATCCATTCATAAAATGTTGAATTCAGCAGCGCTTCATTATGTCGATGATGTAAGATGCAAGACAATGGAGATAAAGACGTACTCAACGTGTTGTTTAAATGAATAAAGTATAAAGAGGTATTAGCATTTTCACAACGCTAAGCAAAGAGTTGATGTATTTTCGGTAGAATTTAACAGTTAGGAGCGGCAAAAATATTTGATATCTAGCTATTAAATAAAATTTTTCCTTTCTTTTTTTTTTCTAGATTTTTCTTTTTCTCTCCCCACTTTTATTTCCTACTCCTTTAAAGATGATCTGAATGGTGTTTACTTCTTTAATTCTCAGTGCTTGCCATTTTCATTTGCTTATGAAACGTTGAAAGTCGTAGCGGAAGAGTTCACAAAGAAAATGCTTCCGATTTTGGGAGGGGCAATTTTTTCTACATCCTCCATCAGCGAAATTCAACTGCCATGGAATTTGATTATCATTTAAAAATTCTACAAAGGTAATGCGAGCAATAATGGTCTTGCATTGGACGCGCATAAAGCGCATTCAACGACCATTATCAAAGGCTTTGTTTGTAAGGATGAAAAACTGTTTAATGACTATGAATACAACATGAGAGATATGAGAATAATTGATGAAAAGACGAATTTCAGGCGGATTTTAGTGGATCGCCGGTCATCAACAACGACCACTGGCTGTACTGGGGTGAGGCAACACTCAATAACGATGATCTATGTACGAACGCTAACATCAGGTTCGTTCTCGTTTTACTGAGTTTTATAGATATCCCAACATATACTTTATTTGAAGATGAAGCTATCAATACATAGCAAGCGAATAGATGCTAAGCCTTCAAAACTTATCCTATCAAGAAATGACCGACAACTTTCCGTTCTGTTGCCTAAACATTGAAGAAAGAGAGTAAACACCGCACTATGCGATTGTCTGCTCGCAACAAACGCTAATATTCAAGAAGGATATTACCCAAATATCGATGCTGATCATAACGCCGATCGTGTGACGAAATCAGAGGATAAACTGCTGCGCCAGTGGTGACTCGAGTTGCATTACGTTCACTTAATTACGTGTTATGCGGGACTAAAGTGATGCATTTCTCATTACTACGTATTTATTGGGAAAGGTTTTGTCTGTTAGAGAAGGTATAAGCACAGAAAAATGTTTAGAAAGTTTTTTTTTTGGCTGGTGGGGGGAGGGGGCAGAGTTACATGCTTGTATGAAGGAAGAATCACAGTTTTTCTAATGTTGTTTTGCAGGTTAATAGAACAGACTGAATTCGTCGATGATGAGACGTTTGAAGCATTGACTGGTGCAGGAGAAGATTATGCTAAACGCGCAACGAGGACCAAGCTTGAGAGTGCCGATAAACTCATGTATATATGCAAGGTTAGTGGGCATATAAGCTTTTAATGGAATCATAAGGTAGTGTCTAGTTGAAGGAAGACTGCTCCACGCTGCCGTTCACCTTCCTTC
Organism: Baylisascaris procyonis; assembly: GCA_037389465.1. NCBI lineage: Eukaryota > Metazoa > Nematoda > Chromadorea > Rhabditida > Ascarididae > Baylisascaris > Baylisascaris procyonis. Next base: position 3,878,244 of record JAZARR010000008.1, read on the forward strand.
CACTCCCTCATTCCTCCTCATCCTTCTTCCTTTTCTGAAATAGCGATTTTTGTAAATTTTCATTCGCGACACTGCATTGTATTTGCTTTCCTTATTTAAAAATTCATTTGTATTCCATGGTGGATAAAGAAAGATACAATATCTGGGTGAAACGGACGTTTGGCCAAAAACGTGAGTGCTGATGTAGATGGTTACAGGAACAGTTAGGTCTGGAAGCCGAATTTGCACATCAGACGTTGCCCGAGGGTCGATGCTTTGTGGACGGGTTCGTATACGTGTATGATCTATCGGTCGTTGAGAGTCGACCATTCGATGCACAATCCGAGTTTGCATTTGCCACGCTCCAGATGGCACTTAAAAGTAAGAAACCGATCGTCGTAGCGGCGAGCAAGGCGGATGTTGGTGACGATAATGGTAGAAAGGCACTGCAAAGGCTACTCACTCGCAAAGAACTCAAGTCTGCCAACATTCCAATGGTGCGTTGTTCCGATTTTCATCGTAATTGCTAGGCTATCCCGTACGACGGTGGGAATTAAATTCTCTTCACAATTCGAGGAAGCAGCACGGAGAATTCATGGAATTCCCACCCTCTGCTCAAGGGGAGGGATGGTGGGGGAGGGAGCGAACAAGAGGTCTGGGGATCTTACTCGTTTTTGCTTTGTGGATTGTTGTTATTATACTGACATGATGTCAATGGCTGATTTTATTGTGGCGTCAAACTGCGTTTACGCGTGCGGAAACGGTTTTTTTTTGCGTTATTATGTAATATTTGATTCCTCCCTCCTCTCCCTCTTTCTCCCTCCTCGCTCCCTCCCTCTCCACCCCTCATAGTGTCGCTTGGTCGAGTAAGGTTCACATGAGCAGCATTGTACAAACAGGTTTCACGGCACTAAAAATCAGGTTGCGAAACACCTGTTAGTAGCGACGGGTGATGTGGATTTGGCCTCTTAGTATTGTCACACTCCTCAATCTGCATCATTTTTCCTAGCTATCGAGATTATCGTTTATCGGCGCTTATGACATCCATCTTGAAGAAGGTACCTGGTGTTTGTTACGGTAATCTACCCTATGATTATCTCAGACCATTAGAGGATTACCCATCCTTCGGATTTCTTTTTCAGACTTCCATATGTGATAAGGGTTTTTCAATTATGTTCACGCCAAAACTTATCCATTTTAGATCGTTTCAAAGAATTTTTATGTTGAATTTTTTTTCAAAATTTGTTTTTGAGATTCAGCGATCATTTCACCGCACAAAAAGTTTATGAGAGTGACGAGCTGTGATGACGTTATATTAATAGATGCGTTTGGGGACGTTTTATATGCGTGAAATCCGACTCTGTTGAAGCAATATCATTGCTATTTTTTGCTCATCTAGGTTGAGGAACCATAGAATGATACTATAAGAATTGAAAGCGAAGTTTTGATAGTTTTGCTCACTTTGCAATATTTTTTTATTTTGTCACTCACGTTTATTCTAAATACAAATAAAATTTTATATTGGGTGAGTGATGTGGATGGGGGTCGATTTTTTAAAGTGGCCGTAATGTGGGAAATTCCATAAAAAAGAAAAACGTTTTGGAGCTGTTCAGAACGAGCTGAATCGAGCGAGGGAATTGCCGTTTGAAAATTGAAAGTGAATAAACAAAAATGTCTTAAAAGACCGATTTATTTCTAAAAAAACATAAATAGTCATAAATTGAGGGAAGGTTGACTTACTGGCGAACCGAAAATTTCCTCTTTGTTGAGGGCTTAGAACATCGGCGATGTTCATCTGTCTCTTTTCATTTCTCAATGCGAGCATAAGTAGATTAGTAGATTGTATGCAAATAAGTAGTATTCGGCAGTTGGATTTGATGTTCAAAGCAATAAATTGTACGTATAAAACATATGCATTTTTGGCATTCAAAAGTTTTTTAGAACGTTAAATCGGGCTTAATTCATCCAATAGGGATTGCTGGCCAAAATCACCGAATTATGCATGTTGTATTCTTGTGCCGTCGGTTTCCGTCCTCTTGACACTCTTTCGTCATGCAATAATATATCTTTCAGTGATGCCTCATAATATAACACACAGTAATGCCTTATATGTTTTTTCCTCATTCATCTTGCGAGGAGATTTAGAGGAGAGGGAAATTCTCACAATTCTGCCAACACTGGCCGGTAAGGCGGGGAAGGGGAGAACATTCTATTCGCCTCTTGTGCATCTAGCATGATTTGTCGTATTATTCGATTTTATCAACTTATATGTATGACAGATGGAGCGATTCAATCGCAATGAACGTGACAAACGGGTAATAAGGGAATAATCTGCAAGAAGTTATAAGGTTTATCAAAATTTTCATAATTTCATTCGTACTATATGAATAGTGATATGTTTTTGAGGTTGAAGTTTCTGCGTTCTCGAACGTTAACGTAACAAGTGTCTTTGAACTGGCGGCCGCCCTCATCGAAAAATGGAAAATGAAACCGAAGATGATCGCATTTGCAGATGCCCTCAACCAACAGAGAAAACGTGAGCGTGAAATTTGGTAAGTTTAGTGAAACTTCACTAATTTTAGATAAATAGATATTTACCGACATTTAAAAGTATCTAAGAGAAGTGTTCACTTAGTACAGTCGTTTATCCAGAAAGTCGTCGGAATGAGGGGTTCAACGATGACTATTGCTACGCTTTTCTCTCACCTTCTTTCTTTTCAATGGCATTACAATATATTTAGCTTTTTGTACACATCAGTCCTTATCACAATGCGTAGTTCGATTTTGGGCACTGATTATTAATCGTTTTTGTTGAGTTTCTTTTGCAGCCTTTTTTTTTCACTCACCTGTGGAATGTTCACTTTTTTTTTGGCAGCTTATAAAAACGTGATGAAATGATTGTTGAAGTTGCTGACCCGATTGTTTCTTTTTTGTTTTTGCCTTTCACTCTGGGCATGTGGAATTAAGAGAGATAGAGAGAGAGTGGGTCGTTCTTCTTACGTCATTGTTTCTCTGTCGTGAGAAAAAAACGAGAAAGTCGTTGTAAATGTAATTTAAGGCATTCCATCAAATTAGCACCTTTCTTTTGAACGGATCGTTTGCTTTTTTCAATTGCAGCTTCTATTGCATCCCAAAAAACATGGATTTTAAAGTGCTTGTAAAGGGATTTTCTTGATTTGTATGTTTTCTGGAAAAATTGTGCAAAACTTCTATTTTCTTTAAATTTTCAATTATTTTTACGAGATGGGAAAGTACTTCTTTTACCACGACTATAAACGAACAGCGAGGATACTAGAAATAATAAGTGAAGTCAAACAACGAAACAAAAAAAGAAGTAACTGAGCTGACAATTTAGTGGCAAAAGATGATTGCCAGCCATAGTTGAAGTTTTCTTAATTATTTGAATCGTCAAAGAGCACAGGCTTCAGAAACTGTGCATAATGTTATGAGTTTATTGTCTTAGATAGGTATTACATCGTTGTCATCAGTTTTTAAGAAGGAAGGAAATAATATCATTCGTTATTCTTCGGCACTGTCTATCATATAGTGGCGGTAGTGATGGATTTGGTGGATATGTCTTCCTTCATTGTATTTTAGAGGAAGCTGTACGTCTTGTAATTTCAAATAGATCCTTAAGGAATGTCGCTAACATGGAACAGAAAATACGCATAAAAGATTCAGTGGCGTTCATGTTTGGAAGTTGAGATTCCTAAAGAGAAGAGGGAAAATTTTAAGGATAAGCCGCGCTATTTTCATTTATTTATTTACTTCATCGACCTTGGAGAGTAGTAGTTTCTTTCCTTTATTTAACCTTTTAGGTTTCATTTATCCTATGGGCTATGCAAGTTAAGCAGCTGTTTTATGATACTTAGCTGATATTAATTCTATAGATTTGGCACGTATAGTTGTTTATTCTAATACGGCAGAGTTTTTATATTGTTTAGGGGTGAGCTTGAGTTTTCGTCTCGGATCTACTCTATTAGTGTTTGAATCTGGATGACAGCATCCACTAGACGACTAATCTTGCTTTCCAAAGTTTAGAACTCATTAAAAGATTAATGGGCATTCTTTATGATGATGTCATTATCAACGGGATTAATGATGTAATTTTTGACAGCACCAAGTCACTGAATAGCAGTAAGGCTTCTACATCAGAAAAAAAGGGACCGAATAGCGAACCAATGGTAGGGAGTAGTGAAACATTGTTTTGTCAGCCATTAGTCAGGGAAAAAGTGGCATAAGTTTGTTCATAGTTAGTGTAATACACTTTCTGTGTGCCCACATGTATGATGTATCCGATCTTAGCGTCGTCCATCATCTCAAGTAGGAATTCACATTTTTCATCAGTGGCCATAAGGATGGAATATATGGCCGGAAAAGTATACTGAGAGGAGATTATTTTCTGTAGTTTTTGATTCAATGACTAGAATCCGAGAATATTCAATCCAACAGGGAATCTTTTCTGGCATTTTCCATTGTCACATAAGCAAAATGAGGGGATAATTTTGTTCACGTTAATAGAATCGTCTTTCACCACAATATTCGTAGTGGATAAGTGATGGTAACTAATCAGCACTCTCACTAACACCTCATAATCGAACAAATAACTGTGTCAATTCTATTGTCGTGGATGAGGATCCATATGTTTTATATGCACTTAAGCTCTCCTCTATGGAAGTGTGGAATACAGCGATCCTAGAAGAATGTGTCCTCTGAGTGGGATATGGGCATTCGGGTTACTTGGTAGTGTTGATTTCTACTTTATTGTTTCAGTGAACGCTATGTGGCAGTATTGCGGGAGCTAATGCCGATCGAAAGTTGGCCTCAGCGTCGACCCACATGGGCAAAACTACTTAACCGAATCGGGCTAGCACGCCACATGGCCTATACACATTTCGTTTATGTGTTCGGACGTGCCGAAGCAAAGAAACTCTACCAAAAACACGTCAACGAAGCACGCGAATTTTGGATGCAAAGGAGGTTGCATTCTTTGCCTCTTTTTTGCAGTTTTATTTGGAACTTTCTTGTTCGCGCTTTTAAAGAACATCGAATATTTTCTGTGATGATTACGGAGTCTGTCACTGATGCTTCCTTCCACAATCATATTACAGAATTATCCTTGGGAGAGACTTTTTGGAAGTGCTAATCACAGGATTGGTTGCGGATAAATTTAAGAATCTGTTTTATGTGGAAGAAAAGAGGCGTAAATAAAAGTGAAATACTTCATTATTCCATTCGTTTATTAAAAGAAAATCTTGGAAGTTCAAATAGCACTTCAAAAATTTTTTGTTCACTTAAGTTCGATATGTCAGTGGTCCTTTGCTAGCTCCGTAACATTGCTTTTCGTGCATTGAAATGCTTAATTCAGTTTTATTATTATTATTTTTTGTTTTTTATTTGTGTTGTTTATTTATTTATTTATTTATTTATTTATTTATTTATTTTCACTTTTATTTTTTTGCAAATGCATAGAAGAAGGCACATAGAGAACAAGACGTCATGGAATGAATGAAACGATTCGCTGATGGATATCAATTTCAGCATTGAAGGGGTGTGTTTTATAGAAGATGTAATTACAGGTTGCAAACTCAAACACCTCGATTGACTCATGTTTTTGCGGATCTGATCGGTGCTGAGCGAGTGCGTACTATGAAATGGGCGGATGCAAAGGAAGCGATTTGCACTCATCCACTCTTCGACGAATATTTTCAACCACTCGGCACTCTCGCCGCTGATCTCGATCCATCTAGTCCTCAGGTTCGTTGTTTTGATGCTTTCCATAAGTTCTTATGGGAAATCCTTCTTGATGGATAATAGGAGATGTTGTGGAGATTGTCTTGGAACCCTCAATCTAAACATACTAGTGCCCGAGGATCGTTTATTAATGAAGGTAGAACGATTTTAAGCTGCAAAAAGAAAGTTTTAGGGGGGGGGGCGAAATCGGCGGATCTGAGTGTGCGTTTCTCTGTTTAGTCCTAGGGTGGGGGTTATTTAGGAAATAGACAAAAGCCCCTTTTCCGTGCAATTGTGTATCTTGTGTTAAGCTGATCTCTTTTTGCGTTCTTTTTTGCAGCAATAAATACTCATGAACACTGCATTAGAGTATTTCTTTATTAAGTATTATCTCTGGATTTGCAGACAACAGTTAGAAAATGATCTTTTTAATTATTTTTTTAAATAAAAATGTCATGAAAACGACCATTTTACAAGAAATTTCCCCCTTAAAAGTACGCAACTTCACACTTATTTTGTTATTTTTGATTTTCCAACAGCGATATTTCTTAAACGGAGAAATTTGAAACAATATTTCAGTGAGGAAGATGTTTCATTGTCGATGCAGAACACATTCTGATCAATAGGGAATTCGTTTGTATTGCTCATGTGTGTCTATTTGGCTTAGTAAAGTCAAATTGTTTCGCCTCTAAATTCGAGTGGAATTGAGAACGAATCGTTGCTTCTATCGAATGCGTAGTTCATTGTAGTAATAGGGAAGTGAGTTGGAGAGAAAAGGGGAGATGGATTTGGAAGGTGGTCGTTACGTTCTTTGCTCTCTTGGTTTCTTTAGCAAACATTTTTCTGTTTTATATTCTTCTTTAGATCTTTTGCAGAGCGGAATTTTGTAGTTATGGGTGGTTTAAAAAGCTTTGACTCCTAACTGATTAGATAACTCCGTGAGTGTTGATTGTGTCCTACTTTAACGGGGAATTGTAAATTCATAGAAGTGAAGGTGATTATATAGGCATAAGCAATTTTGAGTGACCATTACTAGTGAATCATTATGAAATAACGGTCATTTCGAAGACAGTTCATGGATCAACTCATGTAAATATAAGATTCTTTTTGGTTGAGATGAGTCATGTTTAAGGTTGAAAGGAATCTCAGCGATACAAGGATTCCGGCCGAACTTCTGCTCACTGTCGAAGCGGAACCCACTTATTATGAATTTCAGGTTTAAACACTTCCAAGTTCTCATTTATTAACTTCACTTTTCGAGGCGTAATTGCTACTTTGGCTTCTAAAGTATTTTTAAACAATCGCAGGCTATCGTTGAATTCTTCATTTGTGCATCGAAACATAAAAATTTGTGGATCGGAACTCTAATTACTGCCTTCGAATAAAACTGTGGTTAATGAATTATGCTTTTTTGTCTTTAAATTTCCAGCAGGTGATATAACGATAATATATGGGGAAGTCTAAACACAACAAAAGGGCGATGAACGGTCTACTTTGCTTAATCACTTCTTATCGTTATCTTCGTTAACGTGAAGTTAAGAAGAAATCCTAACTTTTGAGAGAGCGATCTGTAAAGGAAGCCCTAGTCCATTCACTTTGAATCTTTTTTAACTGATGCAGTCCAGTTGTTACACAAGATAGAAGCTGTGAGGTACTGGAACGTCGGGAAGAATACTTTGCTAACTGGGTTTATAAGCTGATGCGAAAGTAAGTGTTGAAGTATGGCATCTTTGACTATGCGCTGAGACATCTTGCAGAGGACGACATGATGCTACGGGCCCATAACTTTGTGTCAGTGGCAGAAGGTTTTAAAGCCGCAGCGTTCTGTAGGCCGTTTTCCAGAACTATCGTCAAAGATTGTTTTCTCGAACATTTATGTAGTTAGAGTTTCATCATCGCTGCCCACTTTGAGCCTTTATTTAGGTGATCCACTGTGTCAGTCGATGTCTTGCAAGTTTTTTTTTGCAATCGTCCGTTGTCATAGGTGTCGTTGATTTCTCATGTTTCATTATAGATATAGCTGATTGTCCCGATCTGATCGAGTTATTTTATTTGTGTCATTAAACGTCACATTTCGGCATTTCCTGGACAATGAGAAAAGTTCCCTTCATACAAAAATGAGGCATAGCCTCAATTGGAGTGTTGGAGTGACAGTGGCCAAATGATACTTGCATTCTAATTAATATTTAAAGAGAGGCCAGTTAAATACCTATTTTGGCCAGGTCACCTAAATTGTGGTAAGAAACTAAGAAAATATTTATGTAGAGATTGCGCTTCGAACGGTGATATGATCATGACACCTATATGATGATTGAAAAGGAAATCGAAATGCCTGAAAATAAACCAGTTCGTTAAAGCGATGCTTGCCTAATCAAGTAGATAGATGGATAGGGCGTACAAAGCCGATGAAAGGTATTTCGGGTTACAGCGAATGGTGGATCGGGAGTACAGACGAGAACGAATGGAGGAACAGTTCGAACAGGCACTGGCGCAGTGCGCGCAGGTGACCCCGGGTAAGCCTCTCCAAGAGGTGGAGATATTCCTTCGTGGTAACCCAGCCTACGATGCACTTCCACCTCAACTTGCATTCAACATTTACGACAGGTTTCAGGTAGATCTTATTGCAGTTTTTGCTTCTTTGTATGCGGGTAAAGGTTCACTTAGTTACTATTTTATTGTCACTTTCCAAGATAAACTCATGGACCTGTAATCTATACGATCATATTTGATATCATGGGATGCGTTAAGTTTGAATGGAGGTTAGCATATGACTTCTGGTCAACTACAACTTACGTAAAGAGGGATTGCATTGCTTTCATCATTTATGTTGGGACAAGTGCAATACTTTTTATGTGCAGTTCAATTTAATATTCTTGAGGACTTACTAAATGAAGGGTTTGGACATGTTAGCTGAAGGAGGCTGGTTTAATACTATGCAAGGTGAATAAGGTCCTCCAGACTTTAATAATTTAATGAAACCGCAATATAGCGATGAATATTGGAGCAGCGTAGCTTCTCATTAAAGCATATAATGATTGTCATTATAATTGATATACGTCGTTTCGAATCACGGAATCATCATCAGTGAATTCTTGGACTTTAGTGGTTCTTCGAAAAGTTAGGGTGAAGCTAAGGTCCTCCTTAAAAAGTTCTTGCCGAGCTTGAGGAGAAGTGATAAACGAGAGGATATATTCATTGAAGCCTTTCTCTGCTTGGGAAACGTTTAATATGCAGTGTAACGATTGTGATGGGGTAATTGAGCAATGGTTTTCGATGATTTTCTATGTGAATATTATGATTATTATTTGAAGGAATATTTTAAGGAGATCATTGTGAAAAAAGCAGAGAGTGATTTTGTTGAATTGTTATTGGAACGGGTACAATTATTTATCGACGTTGTGATGAGGCGACGTCAACAAACACATACAATGCGGCCGTTGATTGGTTTGGACGATAGTGAAATGAGTGATCTTCGATCTGTGTTGCACGAAGATGCCAGGTAATATTCTCTAACAAGTGATTTATGCTTGCCTTCTAATATTTTGTTTGTTTTGCTTTCTTTAGTTTTCAAAAGTTCAGCTATGTTCTCGAAACAAGTTCAATAATGCTCGAAGATTAGGGTGATGCGATAAGGATGAGAGTATTGCTTTATTAAATGGTTTATTATATATTTCAGGTATCGGCAGCTGAATCGTTTGTTCGAGTTTCGAGACAAGATGCTTTCCAACTATGCGTCATTTGTGTCCTATCCACTTGTGCAAAATTGTCCCTCAGGGAATCGATGTGTCGACACTCTCCTTCAGGATATATTCCACTCTCATTTACAGAGGTCAGTTTGATTTGATAATGCGTCGATTTTCCGTGTGTAAATTTGGCTGCGGTTTAAATAACTGAGTACTCATCCATAGGTAGTACTCCTCATCCATGCGTTTGTTTAGAGCAAATTTTTCACTTTCTAGAATTTCGTAACTACAGTCGCATTTTCGAGTTTTTTAGAGAAATGCTCCGAATTTGGTTTATCTTCATAGAACATTGTCTGTGACAGGTCGTGACAATCACCTAAATGGATTTTATCAGAGGTTAGATAAAATTAGACGCGAGTGCATTGGTTCGTTCGAATAGCTTTCAGCCGAAGTAAACAAGTAGCTGATAAAAAATTTTTCAATGCCAGAAAATGGATGTGCAACTAGCTGGCGTGCTTTATAGAGCATGTCATCGACCATTTCCAAATTTGCGTTATGCACTAATCAAGACGTTCTAGGCGTCAGCTCATGGAATCATCGCAATTGTTGCATATCAACTTGGTGCTTATAGGCGACGAAAAGCTCACGTCCGATTTCACATTCGCTGTAGCGGTTAGTTGTTTATTTTAATCATCAGTATTTCATGGTTTTGAGCGTTTCATTTCTCTGGTTTCCTTGATTTTCTCTTGTCTTTCACTTACATTTTCACTTTTGACGGCTTTATTTTACTGATCTTCCTTAATTACCGCCATTGTCATACTTTGGGGACATGTTGATTGAGAGTTATATAAATTCAGTTTTTTTTTTCTGTTCGTTCTGGGATTATCAGTTTAAAAAAAACCATGACTATGCTACATAGAAAGTGTCCTCTGATTCATCATTCAGAGTGTTATTTCTGACTGATACCTCTACAATTTGCAGTTCTTGTATCAGGCGAACTAATTTTCTTTTTTCCTTGCGTATAAGCGCTCTTAGATGAAAAGGACACCTTTCAACTTGATCTTCTGTTCCATGCGGCAAGTTTTGTGTCGTTAAAGTCGTGCAAAATTATTTTGCTTCATTCATATATTTTTTTCATTAATTCGCTCGAGTTTGAACTATTTAGCTATATTATGCGTTGAAACACTATTGATGATTATTTTTAGAAAGCCACTTTTCGTTGTAGGAGGGGAGAGGTGAGGTTGTAGGGTCGGGAGAGAGAACTTTGAAGGATGACGGGAAGATAAATTGAAGGGTGAGAGGGAGGGGATCGTAGAATGAGAAGGGGGAAGGTTGTCTTGTATGCTGGCGGACTAGAGAAGCTGCAGCATGAAGAGTTCCTGCACATTATCATTTTGCAGCATTTGTTCATCAACAGTGACAAAGGTAACGCAAAAATACACCAACATTGCAACACATCCTGCACTTGGCTTCTCATTCCCACCTTCATCCCATATTTCTTTTATTTTCGTGTCCTATTCGTCGGCATTATTGTGCCTATTTTTTTCATTTGCGTCCTTCATTTAGAGACCTGGTTGGGAGAAGGTATGTTTTCAGGTGTTTAGTTGAGGGACTTTTCTTGCGGGAATGGTGCAGGAGAGGCTCACCTTGGAGGGTATGTGATGTGCTGAATTTGTTTCTAGAAAATGCTGTGTGGGGACGTGCTGGAACATGAGCGCGGGCTTGCGCAGATAATTTGTATTCGCGAGAAAGAGACTACTGTGGATGCAATGCGATCGTGTACTTACCTTTTTCTGATCGATTCCACGGACTCATTGGAGGCCGTCAAATCGCGTTCCTTTTCGCAAGCGGATTTTGGATGTCCACCATTACTTGTACTTGTCGCTGATCCGGCTCATTACGATATGCTGCCCTGCTTACATCGACAGGTGAAATATATTGAAAAGAATATCTTTTGATAAGGTATTTCCTTTTTCCAGTGGAAGTACTCGCTTTCGGGGTTGATGATCGGTGATTTGTGATGGCTATTCAACACTGTACAATAGTTACAGAAGAATTAAGGGGAAGTTGTTCCGTTAAATATCAGTGTGAAATGAAGTTCCAACTTTTCTCTTTCCTATTTCGTCATCTTGTGTAATTATGAAATTATTTAATTATTTAAAATTATTTAATTATTTAAAACCATGAATGCGCCATAAATTAAAAACATGAGATTATTTAAAACTATAAATGTAAAATAAAATAAAATAAATGAACCAGAAAGTAGTGAAATAGATCGTATTTGTGTAACTATGAGTTGCGGTAAAGTAAGAGTAGTTAGAACTATATCATGAATCATTGTTAGCAGAGGAAATAGTTGACATAGTTTGTCACTGCGATCGGGAATAGTTCAGTTATCATTATAACTTCTAAGGATGCTTTGGGTTAATGTGTTGTGCTTAATTTTGATATAATCGTATTAAACATCAAGCTCGCTTGGCTACTGAACCGTTTTTGTTTGGGAAAGGACGGTAACATTTAAATGATTAGAGGGAGAGGTTTATTCTGAGTCGATATCGTCTCACAAAATATTGAAGATTTGCCGAGAAAGCCTGCAATGTCCTATTTTAGCCGATTTTGAGGGTTGAATTACTTATTTTATTGCTGTCGTTGTTTTAGTGCTGTATTGGCAAATTGGCTGATGCTTGACCACGTATATCGCCGTATGCTTGCAGTTTTCATTTCCAGTGGTATTTCTCAGCCCAACAATCGCACCTGATTTTGTAAATTGGCTTACTAAATTTATCAACGTGCTTTTATCTTCTTGTGTTGGTGTATATCTCAGGGATAATGGTTGACATAATATTACAGTGTCGTATTTTGGCGAATAATTTGGGAGGAATATTCGTTGGCGTTGGATCTGAATCACTCTCAACTTCGCGAAGAGCATCCGACAATGAGCTAAACACTCATTTCACGTACGATCTCATCTTCGTATCGATTTATATAATTTTTTCGAGTTTTTCGAGCATTTTTATTTTCACGTTGATAAATATCATATTGGCCATTCATCGGCTTTATCCTTCGAGAATAGGTCATTTTCAACAGATACCCTTGCGGTTCGGGTCACCTCTCATCCCAGCAAACTCATTTTCTTCACTATCGAAAACAGTGGACATGAGTACGCTATAAACTTCTGATCCATTTATATGAATTATGAGTGCCATTCCTCAAGCGGTGCAGAGAAGAGGACAGTGCAATCCATAGCCCTACATTGCCGAGGGAATACTCTTTCTGGATTTATCTAGTTGCTGTCTGATAAGATGTTTGCACAAGGGATTGCTCATTAGTGGGATTCATGGTGTGTCACATTCATCATCAGCCATAGTAGAGAAAGTAAAAATGCAAAACAACGCTTCCCACTTATATAGATTCGGCAAGGCAAATTGACAAAACAAACGAATGATATGAACGGAACAGAATGGCTGGATATACGAGGACTATAGCATAGTTATGAGCAGTCGACATAAGAATTGTAGTTTAACTTGGGGGGAATGTAGGAGAGGTTGAGGGGAGTATGCTCAATGAAGTTAGTCAAGTCTTGAATTCGCATAGAAATTAGTAACGCCTCCATTGCTAGCTGATTTTACCTATTTAAAGTTATTGTTACGTTTTTATGATTTCGCTTTCTTACAGTTAGCATACCTCTTCATAAGACATCCATCATTGTGCAAGTTCTTTATTATCACTTTTAAGCAATATTTCTAGTTTGATTCAGTTTTTTTTTTTAAATTTAGCAGTATTTAGGTCAGCAGTAAGCATTACTGAGTTTAGTTTAATTCAGCATTGATATCAAGAACAATAGTAACGCAATTATTAGGCGTCCACTCGAGCTTCTAGCCGTTTTCAAAATTATGCACTGGTTTCACCGTCAAGCAAGCAACGTACATCCTCATGAAATCTTCTTAGCTGTGAAAGTGTCGTACAATCGCTGCTTTCAAATGCTGAACATTTTTGATGGGAATGTTTGCTGTCTGTTTATCTAGTCGTTACTGCTTATGGATAGGTAGGAATTTTTGAAGCGAAGTGTTTCTCAATTTTGAAACGTCAAGTCTTTCTAAAGGTTGTAGATTTGGAAGGGTTAGATTTAATGAGGGTTTATTTTACGCAATCTTTTTTTAATTGATGGAGGCTTACAAACAGAAGCATGATTGCTTTTAGGTATGAATATTGTTTCTGACGCAGTAGAATAATGGGATGAAATTTGACATCGATAGTTTTCAGTCGAGATCAAATGTCACGGATACTTGATGCCGCATTTTCGAGTCAGACCGATGCTCGCCGTCTGGATGCACGTGTACAACTTTCGTTAATGTGCGGTGACCAATTCCCAGCACAGTGTGTACTGAATTCGCTTCTTTCAGTTGCTGCTCATCTCACGCCTTCGTCTTCCGGTATGTTCTATTCTTCATTTATTTCTTCGGTTTGGATAGAATGTGATAGCGGAAGGTTCTATTGGTAGTAATATCTCATTTCCGTAGTCGTCTCTCATCTCCTGTTTTAGAGAGAAAACCGTTTGATGCGCTAGCCATGAGATTAAACGGTTTGGCTAGAGCTTGTTGTTATTTGGAATGACAGTGATTCGAGTTTTTTTTGTTTTTCGTTTTTCCATACCTGTTGAGTCCTACCTTTCTTGCATTATCAGCTATCGGATTTCAAGGAACATGAAAGGGAATATTTCAAAGGGGTTGGCGGAAGGAGAGCGAGAAGTTGTGTTTGCCTAGTAGGGAATTTATAGATGGTGCTTTTACCCTTCTAAAATGATGGGCCAAAAATTTACATAATTTTCAGGCGGCATGGCGACTGTGGAGGTGCCGATAGCATCGTTGAAGAGAACAGCACTTATCGATATGCGTGTCTCGTCGTACCATTCATGGCTTATATCACGAGCCCCACTTCCTATACATGGGCACATCCTAGCCTACAGGTGAGCTTGACATTCATTAGCCTACGGGTGAGCTATGCTTATCTTTTGTCGTCTATCCTAACGATGAAAACTCTGCTGACAATGGTGTTTCTAATTTATCCTTTTTTTTTCAGGGGCAGGGCCGCAGCAAAAGTTCTCTGAAAAATCATAAAAAACCGTTTATTTCTATGCCATACCTTTTCCCTCAATTCGGGATCCACTTCCTAGCGCCTTCTTTGATGTTTCCAAATGCCCTATTTTTTGCAATATCCAACCCGATGACAAAGCAGATACGTTTTTTCACTTCCTGATCAATTTCAAGTCGAAACATTTTAATTGATTTTTCGAGAAATTTATAAAATTTTTCATCTATTTGAAGGAAGAAGTGATGATAGTTTGCCCTCAAGAAGTTCTCCTTAAAGGGAAAGCAACCATTAAGACCATCTGCTTGTGGTTGTTATTGTTCAATAGATATAACCGTTATTTGTAGGCTGCAAATGGTCTCTCACTCTGCGTATATTTCAGTGCGCGTCGACGGGCATCGTTCGCACACGCAGCTGCAGCAGCGCATCGTCTGATCGAATCATCGCCTTCACTCTCTACTAAATCAATACTTTTCATCGCTGTAGCCGATGTCACTGACTTCTTCAATGATGAGGTCAATAATGGAATATTATTATCAAAAAAAAGAAAAAACAGCAGAGTATTATTTTTTATTAAAAATAGAGCTAACATAATTAGTGAAATAAAATCGACATAGGAAATATGTGGGCGAACCTTCAGTTGATTACTTATGGAATGTTTCTAATGTCTCTGTCGGTGTGAACTATTCACCATTACGACAAATACTGAGTTATGACAGTACCAGAAGTGTTAGTCAATTTTTTCTCCGATAGCTGTATGAATAAACTGTTTTTAATTATTTTTTATGCGCAAAGTTTATTCTTGTATATTAATGCAAGGTGTAGCGCAAAAAGAAAGGTGGGGAATTTTCGTAGGTAACTTATCGTTAAGTTCGACTATGAAGGAGGACTGTGGGATTCTCATGGACTTTCCTTTTCCAGGCAAATTGCATGGAGGGATCTTTTTTTACAATTGATATTTTTTTTTATTTTTACTCATAGTTTTCTTTATATAACTTGTTTTCTTTTGAGCCACTAATGCTTGTAGCAATCGTTTTTTTTAGAAATAATGAATACGTTGATATGCTTCTTTCAACGATTTTTCGTTTTATTATGAATGGCTGTAGTCTAAATGAAATATGAATGGAAAATGAAAGGAAAAAAGGTGCAGTAGTATCGGTAGGTCCAGATATAGGAGGCAATGAGCTCATTTATTTTTGAGGATTCCGATACGTTCGTCATTGAGGGGAAATGTTTGAAGGTGCACTTTAATGCGAAAACTGCGCCATTATGTTAGTACGAGAGCGTGCTTCTTTAGAAGAGTTGTGCAGACAGTGGTGTTTACATCGAATCTCGGGATGCGTCTCACGTAGCGTCTCTCATCGCATTTAGAATTTTACGACATTTCATTGTTTGTTTTCTCCTCGATTTTGAGCTTTCTGGAAAAATGGCCTCCTCTTCCTTGTCCAGATTTGTGTTCCTCTTCCATCTCTCGATTAAACTTCCTCTTAAACTTTTTGAAGAGACTTTTCTGCGTTCTGTTCAAATGTGTGCAGCACTCATTGAGTGGTTCGACTGGAGTGCGAATGTTTTATTTGTTTATTTAGGAAACGAATGCGTTATTAACAGAAGGCAGTGAATTAGCAGATAAGCTATCAGCTTCATTTGTAACGTTATCACCCGAAGTGGCCGAACGCCTTCATACAGTGACTTTTGTGGAGTTTTTCGAGAGGATTCTATGTGCACAAGTCGATCATGCTAATATCAATTGGACGACACGAATCAGAGATGATAGTGGGTAAGTTAGGTGAACTTTCGATGTTGCGCTTATTGCAGGTTGATGAGTCGTTTGCATATGGTGAGTCGAAAATTTATAGATTAGCGATCGTATATGTGGCTTTCTAACGTTACTCTGAGTTTTAGTATAAGCCAATACGGTGATGAAATATTCTTCGATGAAATTGATATAGTGTCCCATTGATTGTCACAGTATTATTTATACCTTTTTATGTATTATTGTTTGTTGGCGTCTCATTTTGCATAATATTCTGCCGATTGTTTTCAATGTTCGCTAGCCTCATGTTGTATATCTTCGTTTTCACTAATAGTTGCTTCGATCATGATTTATATTATGCGGTGCCATAGAATTGAAGAGTTGCGTTTGTGAATATCGCATCATTGGTTTGTCAGAGGGAGCAGCTTGTTTGGGGACGTGATTCGGTGAAGTTGTGAGACACAGATATCACTCAGCTTATGTAAAGTGATGTACTCTATAATAAGAAGAGGATTGCTTGGATTACTTCTAGAAAAGTAAGGAATGGGTGTTTATGAATGCACTCGCTAGCAAGCATCTCAAAGAGTGTGGTTCATTTATTCGAGCTTTGTATAGCTTCATGAATTATTCACTCGTTTTTTTATTTATATTTTTTGAATTGTTCTCTTATTATCATCAAATGTGAAAGATATCATTTTTCTTGGAAAATTTCAGAAAATTCGTTGTCAAAAAATTCTCTCTCTAATGATCTAGTCACCTTTTTCCCGAATACTTTTGTATCGTCTTCCTCCTTGTCGAGTATGTCGCGCTTTTTCGGGATTCTCTAGGAGAGTTGTACTCGGGTTGCCAATTCTGAGTTGCACAGCATTTGTGTGGTTGAGGATCACCTAGGAATTTCGTGGTAGATGAGTAGTGTTGAATTTGTGCGCATTCACTCACTGATGGTACTGGGAGGCGCAAGCGAGAATTCGTGTTGAGACCATCATGCTCTCACGAATGCAGTTTGCTCACTCGGTGCACCTCTTCAATAGAGGATTGCATCGTCACCGAGCAGCCGCCTCGCCATTACCCTCTCCACTCTCTTTCTTCAATAGGATTGTCTACGTGTTTGGCGATATTCGTTCTACGTTGAAATGAAGAAATGTTCGGAGAACATATCTATGCGTCTGTGCTGTTCTTATCATTCGGCTATGAGCTTTGCTTGTATTTAAGCTGTAATCTTATGTGTGTTTTATCTCATCGCTATAGGCTCATTTAGGGGGGCTTCATTTCAACTCAATTGTAGAACCATAATGAGGTTATTTTAAGAGGAAGAGAGTGGTGGATTGCAACTTACAAATTGGGGCAAGAAGCGAGGAGATCCTCGGGGATTCCCATTATGTGCATCCGATGTAGTAGTTTTTTTTTGTCAAAATGAAGTGATTCCTTTGTCTAATAGATATAATTCAAGGTTGTTTTATTATTATCGTATTTGTTAATTTTTATTTTATGAGGCGAATTTTTTATTTAATGGAAAGCGTTTATTATAGGAAAAACTTGTTGAACGGGGTGAGGGGGGAGGGGAGGGTGGGGGGAGGAAGTGTAGAAGTAATTCATTAGCCAAAATAGAGTTTTTTTGACGAAAGAACATTCTTAGGTTTATATGAAATAAATAATTCATCAATTAGCCGAACGAAATATTTCATCCTAAATCGGATTTATCTGGTAAATGAAATATTTTTATTTACGCTTTAAATTTAAATTTAAATTCGCTTTTCAAATTGAGCGAATTCTAGTCGTTTTCCACTTCAGCATTCAAAAATTTGCTAATGAAAAATTTTTTAAAGGTTTTTTTTTCGAGTTTTCACTCATCGTGCTGATAGATATGAATTTTGAGGTATTCGGTGGTAATATATCAAGGCTTTTTTTCTGTTTTATTCATTGTTATTTTTATATAAGCTATACTATTATTTATACTAGCCGATTGATTTGTGAGCAAAAGAAGATTTTCTTAAGTATGCATGCATGATCCCGTTATGTTGCTTTTTCTTTGCCGATCTTTGATGCAGTTATTGTCGTTAACTAATGCACATCGTGCATAATTTTTTTTTCATTCCATTCTGCATTCTTCTTTTGCTCTCATCCTCTCAATCTGTATGTTGAATGTTTTTTTTTTTTTCTACATTCAATGTGCTCAGTGCAGCCGCTATGCGCATGTTTATTTGAAGCATTTGTGCATCGATGGCACCTGTTGAATGTTAGAGGCAATTCTTGCTAAGCAATGTTTCAACATTCTTTATATAATAGCTGAAAGCAGAAATTATTTTCTCTTCTCGTTTCATGTTATTATTCCACCTCTTCAAAGAGTTTTTTTTTTTGTTTCGCTTCAATGAAATATTGGCATTGAAATTATTATCCATAATAATTTCTATTCAGCTAATAACGAAAGATTCTAGCAACCAAAAGTTGTTGCAGTCGATATTTTTCACCGATTAGTAAAAAAAAAAAAAAAGAGTTCTCTGTTTATTAATTCAGCTGTAGAGGATTTGTCGGTTTGCATGAATAAGCACATAGTCGTCTTTTTTATACGTTTTTTGCAAATCTCATTTACCAAAATGCATTATCGGAATGTCATGTAGTGCGCATGTATGTATGTATGTATGTGTGTGTGTGTCTGTTTCGATTGGATAACTCTTGAAGCTAGAGTTGCAAATTTTAATGAATGAAATGTACTTTTTTCGATTATTTCCTACCGAATAATTCACGTTTATCTATCACTTTTACTTATAGATATTTAAAGGTTCCCAAAAAATTTGCATATATCTTATAGCTTGCGAATTTTCATGTTATATCGATGAGGTTATGGAAAAAATGAATCCTTAATAGATGGTTTGTATGAGCAGCTAAATTAGTTGAAATAAAAAGCCGTTGTTCTATATGTTATTTTTTTTTTCTTTTTTGTTGATAGCTTATGAAACAAATTCGAACAGCGCAAATTGTTTCAGTTGCTTTGGCACGTTTCTACGTTTCTATTCTTACTGAAAGTTTTGCATTTGAAAGGAAATCTTTGTTTCTTGTTGCTTTTTTTGACTATATTTGAAACGAAGTAATTGCCAACGGTGAGGCTATTATTCAACTCTCTAATCATTAAATGGTTTGAGCTTTTTTTTTAGAACATCCCATAAATATTTATTTTCAATTATACTTTTTATTTGGGCGTTATTTAATATTTCAAATTTGTTTCCCTTTTTTTTCGTTTTATCGACGAAATCATAGAAGAAAATTGCAACGTTTAATGGCCAAGTCTTTTTTATTGTGAATACTCTGAATTACATCAGAGTTGCTGAAATTTTTTGTGAACAAAAGAAATCATTCTCTATGGTTGTTATTGACGATAGCATTGTCCTAATGAACGATTATTTAGGCGTTATCTGATAATTCAAATAGTCAAATATGCTTCTGAGTGGAGATTTAACACTTCCAATTCTAATGTTGAATTAATGTTATTTTTTCCTTTGAAGTAAATCATTAGTCGTACATAGATTTTTAATTTTTTTTTTTTTTTTAAATTAAAAGAAAATAGATTTGTGCGGAATAAGTGAGTTTATTTATGATATTTAACCAAAGTTGGAATGATAAGCATTATGTAATATTATTGGTTGAACGTTAATCAACAACATATCTTTTGTGACTAGAATCTTTCGCATAAACGCTATGCATATGACAAGTGCTGCATTCGAATCGTTTAGAAATGTTAATGAAATGCTGGCGATTTGAGATGCGATGAGGCAATTTTGTTTGCATTGATTTTTCGATCGTTAATTTATGTTTAGAATCGATAATTTAATTTGCATATGGGACAAGCTAATTGCTTATTTTTGTCATTAGTGGTCTTGTGAGATTGGATATGCACTAATAACGACGCAGTTGATTTTTTTTTTTTTTTTTTGTGATGACCATATGGAGGAGTTGACGTTTAATTGTTTCTTTCGCACATCAGATAATATAGCTTAATGGAATTAAGCATCTCTCATTAGGTTTCTTCATCGATATTGGGAAGTCGAATTAAGTGCCCCAATAGAAGGTTTCTTCCAATTTTATTGTGATCTTATATTGGTGATGCTTGTTGACATTTTAGAAATCTATCACGAATGTTGGGTTTATAAGTTCTCGAGTTGGAAATTCACTGATGTTTCAATTCTGGGAGCTTTAATTCATATCTATAATTACGAGAACATAACGTTTCTTTTTTTTTCTTGCAGCCTCAGGCTCATCATTCAAGTTTTTCAGCCTAAGGCTCATTATTTAGTTGTGAAATGTTTGCACAAATCATTAAATAAAGTCGTAGATGTCAAATCGCTCAAAACTCTTCAAAAAATCTATAGGCTAATTAATTGAATGAGTAGAAAGCTTGAGAGTGATAGATAAAGATTACGATGACAATATCCGAAAGTGTTTTGCACTATATGCAGCAGTGTTTATTCATCTAATGGGTTGATAATGTGTTGGAAGGTTGGTATATGTTGGTATAATTGTCTGAGGTTGTTGGGCTTCTTTTTTTGGAACTAGTTGAGAGTTTTGATTATTTGGCACTCTCATGTTATTTTATTTTTGTTCTGATTTCGATGATTAAAAAAAAAATTATTTTGTCGTTGAATATATTAAATTTTCGTTTTATTTTATCAATAGAAATGTTTTATTATATCACATGAAGTTGATGGCTGCTGATTAAGAGAAGGTCATATGAATGGGAAAAAAATTCGCTGAAGCTGATCTGAACTAATCGATATTGTTGAGTTGTTTGATCAGTAAATAGCATTTATCGGATATATAGTCGATCGATTTTGTCAACACTTCAGCAAGCGGAAATTTCATCGTTGCCTAGGCGAGCATTTATTTTCTACAAATATTCTTCCTTCACCGAGAAAACGATAAAATTTTAAGACCGATATTAGGATCGTTTAAAAAATATTTTAAATTATTTAGACTTAGAATAAGTAGAGATGAAGTCGTGCACTTTATCGGAATAAATCAGCGACATTGATCAAGTATTTACATAATACGCCATTCCAGGCTCTATAGGATTTATTGGTATTTGCCGTATCGCAAGTAAGCTGGGAAGAAAATAAGTGCTCTTGTGGTGATTAACTTCGTCGATCTTTCACAACTTACTTCTTAATCTAGAAAATTGTTTTTATTGTATTGAATAACTTAGCTATTAATATAGTAGTTCAAGTGCTTTTTTTTGTTCCTGAGATGTTGTCCCTTTCTTTCATTCATATTGTTGATCACTTTCGCTTAGCTATTATTAGCATCTTTATTCGTTCATATAAAGCGTATCGATTTAGTATCACTCCGATATTTTTTTTATTCGAAAGTTTTTTTTTGTAAAGTATAGAAAAATGTTGTAATTTGTGCTGATTGGGTATTCTCTCTCGCAGCATAAATTTTATTTATTTGATTTCTGCAATTGTGCTTTCGATTCGTTGCATTTTACTCGTTATTAGCTTCACTCTCGACTCAAATTTGTTCTTCGTCGTTGATTTAACGCTCATTGGTCACTTATTCGATCACATTCTTTTTCATTCATATATCCTCATCACTAAGAGAATGTTTTCTTATCGAGTTTTCCACTTGTCTGCTTCCTTAATTTAATGCTACTTCGTTATTTCTTGAGGACTGTTTCGCTGATTTATACTTTCTTTGTTTCGTCAAAAAAGGTTTTGCACCTTTATAACTTTAATATATTGCTCTATTTATTGTGCTATTTTTACTGCTATATTGTACACAATTTTGTTTAACATTGTGTCTTGCTCGATACCAAACTTCATTCTTTAACATTCAGTGCTTTTTTCAGGTTTTTTTTTTCTTTTATTTCGGTTTGAAATATGGTTTAGGGTTTCCTTCGGTTTATTTTGTCAGCGTTTATATACTTTTGTTGTGCTTACCGTATCTGACGTTTCTATCCATATATAAGGTATTTAATCGATGTTTTAGACTTAGATCGCTTGCGCGGATCGCTTACCTGTTCAACAGTTTTTTAATGCGAACAAACGAATCAGCAAAGATTGAGTTTCATCTTCACAGCAGTTGCGATCTTTACTAATGGGAATGAGCCTGTTTTTATAGTGAGCAAATGAAAAAGCGTTAGAATGCCTCACAGTGATTAAATGGAAATATTTAATCGCCGTTTTAGTTTAGAAGAACTTTTGTATAAATTTACAGAAAAAGCTTTAAGTTAGCTCTTTTTAGAGTTTGGACACTAGCTAAACGATGTAACTGTGGGTAATCCGTTGAAAGTTGCAGCGGAAGAGGCGTAACAGAAGCGTTTATAGTGGAGATGAGAAACGTTGAGGGATTGACGGAATGGAACGGCTTGTAGAGCAACAGAATAGCCGATGAAAGCAATGGGATTTTTAAATGGAGAAAGCTTTGCATGAAAGGGAGATGAGCTTTGGATATTGTTGTTACTGACACTTCTGAATGTTTTAAGCACTTTTGCTAGTATATATTCGATTAATTTATTTTGCGAATATGAAAATACACGAAAAAGTTTCTAAAAACAATGCAGTGAACAACAAAGCACACAAAAACAAACGCATTATAAACACTTTTATCGTACAACATATGGAATGTTTGGGGTTACAGATACTGTTATGAACTAGCTTTGCCTGTAATATGTAACTTCAACGGCCTGATCACTCGATGATTACATTGAGGCTTGACGCGATTCAGCTTTGCCCAAACTTTTAGCTTGAAACTCTTTCGAAGCATTAATTTTGTTTCGCACCTGGAGATAATATTGGTGTCGTGCTATATTCCATTCTGATCTATGCAGTACTCTATTTTGATATCCACTCGCTTGCTTCTTTTCTATGTTTTGCACTATTTGGGGAGTTTAGTCTATAAAGTTAAGTTCATTTATGCAAGTGTTGAAAGTTATGCCATTGATCGATTTTATTAAGTTGTGAGTCTTGCAGATAACATTCTTTATCACTGTTCTCGAGGATATGTTTGTAGTTGTTTCTAGCAGTTGTACTAATCGACAAAAAAAGTTGGATATGTGAAGCTGAATGATTAGTGGTTGAGTGGAATTGTTGAGGCTTGTTCTCATTTATGATGCATGATTCAATTTGCAGGGAATATGCGACTCTGTCCGATGCAAATCTGCCGAACTCTTTGCATTGGACTCTTGGTACAGCTTTCTTCTTTCTTTTTTTTTTTTGATAGGAAAGGTTTTCTTATTCTTATCTTTTCAACAACCTATTTACCCAAATTTTTGTACGAGATCGTTAATCGGTGCTCAACCTCCAGGCAATGCAGGTGACAGGTTCCGTGCAATCTTTCCCTGCCTTTGACTAGGCTGTGCAGATTTTCTCGGTACATGTCCCCGACATTTTCCCGACGTACATGAATATTTTCAAATAAACATGCATATTATGTGTACACATTATGTGTACACTATATATATATATATATATATATATATATATATATATATATATATATATATATATATATATATATATATATATATATATATATATATATATATATATATATATATATATAAACTGATAACTAATTTGTTTGGCTGCACATGCTCAACACATTCTTTTTAATCATCCAGCAGTATGAAGAATGCGGTTTTTTTTTGAGATTTTTGGAAGATGGGAATGCAGTAGTACGTTTGGGTGGCATCAATTCCAATAAATCACTAATGAGAAAAGAGAAATAAAAGCGAAAACGGCACAAAATTCTCGAGCATCAGCCCCACAAGTTTTGCCTGTTCACTCGAAAGAACGATACTCATAAGGCAACACTTTGATCATATACGATTAACGTTATTCCAATAAAGATTCAGATTATTCAATAACACCAATTGTTGTTATTTACAGGTTCATTGAATACGGTGCATAGTGACTGTACAACAGCAAGTCGTGAATCATCTTGCTCACACAATTCAACACGATTTCAATCATTTCAAATACCGATTAATCAACGTTCAAATTCAATTTCTTCAAAATCTGATGGAAATGCATATCGATTTGGTGGGAGTGGTGCATCGCAACGACGCGAATTGCCAGCAAAACGATCTGTCGTCGAGACATCAGCACTGAGAACGTTTCCCATCGAACTATCAAAAGCGGAAATTAAGCAGACGGCAGCCGCTGAATCGGCGATTTCTTTTACAATTCCTCCTCATGTCCCGTTGAGCAACGACGCTACTACTTTCAGTATGGGATCGCAACATATGGCACCTCTTGCCACCCCTGAACACATTGAGATTGCGTCCGATTATATGACTGTCAAGGTGAGAGATTCATTTTTTGACGATCGTTTGAACTTGGACGTTGTGGGAGAAATCATTTGAGGCGGTCAATACCTAAACAAAATATGTGTATAAATATATATGTAAATGTATTTTGTTTATATATATATATATATTTATTTATTTATATTGTTCATTGTTTATATATTTATTATATATTTATTTATTTTATTTAAGCATGTACTTTATATAAACATGTGCATTGTTCATTTGAAGATATGTTCTTTTGAACGGATGGATCCATTTACATGATCTCCGTTACTTTCCAATTCCATCGTCATATGACTTAAAATCTGATGACGTCAGAAATCGTTCATCCTGCTGTTCGTGATCCCCTTGCACACCTAATACGACACACCCGATATGATTGCATATTTCCGGCACCAGTGCAGAAGTTGTCGGCCTGCGTTCCTTTAGATATATTCATGTTCAGAAATGAATCATGCAGTCAATTATTTGCCCGATGATTTGACGTTCAGCTGATTTTATTTGTTTACTAAATGTGGAGGAATAAGGATTCACAGCATTTCATGTATACATTTTTTTTTCCATTATAACATATGCAATATAATGTAATAGTACTTATCGATTTGGTTTGAGGATGCGTTGAATGCAGAAGATGAAGGAGAGTGTGCATATGCAGCGTTGGATTTTTCGAGTTCTTCGATGAGTATATCACCATTGCGTGATGTCAACACAAATACATCGCATCGAAGTCAAATTGCAGAAAAGGCCAGAAATGTTAGTGTTATTTTTGCATTTTATCACCTCTCAGTGATGCGTGTCTGCTGCCTTAATTTATTTTTTCACCTCAGACCAGTCCAACAGAGGGATTTGGCACCTTTCTGCTTCCTCAACAACAGTTATTTTCACCTCTGATTTTCAGTTTTCCTTAAAAGCAATAGTTTTATTAGTGAAGGTATCTACGTTTGGGGAGGCGACACTCATCTTAGACGTCATTTCATTGTCAGATGTTTTTGATATACACTCTTAATAACCACCAGTAAAGGGAGAATGATAAAAATAATAGAGGCAGCAGTGCCCTATCTGTGATATCTCATTCTACAATTGCATCACTTTTGATTTTGTCTTCTTGAACATACATTGCCCATGAAAGTGAAACAAGGATATATTTTGACCTTTGCTTGCTGAACATCGACTGTCAATTGTGAATTTGAAGTGAAATAAAATATGTTTTGCAGCTGATTCCTCGCTTGCCAAGACGTCATGCGACAAATAGTTCATCAACGGCACCATCACCACAATCCAAGACTTCGGTGACGTCACAATCTGGATCAGTGGCTTCATCTTCCCCAACATCTACAACAACGCATCCTTCCACAGGTCTTTTTTTTCTGTCGACATTTAAACGGGTCTTCGAATTTTTGGGATTGGAATGGAGAAATGAGAATTTTGCAACCACCTTATTTATCGAGCCAATGCCCTGGTCGAATATATTAGGCCTGTCAGAAAATATAGGTCAAATATGAAAAGTATAACTTTGCTTGTTTTGAGACTTCTTAAACGAGAATTTAGCTGTTAAGTTTGGAACTTCGGGTCGAAATTTACAATACGGTTTTACAAAATTTCATTGTTGTTTAAGCGCGAAACATGCTAAAGCAATCGTTTTGCACGTGTTGTTTTTGTATTTATGAATAGTTAAGATAGGTGAAAATGTTGCTAATGCTGCGAACGATGTGTTTCGTTTAACTCTTTGCTCTCTTCTTTTCGACTACCTTGAAAGTCTAGCCGGTGTTGTGTTCTCGTCTATGGTTTTCATTAATGTACAATTAGCACTTAATGGCTTTTTAGATGTTGTTTCGCAAGTCTTGCATGCTATATGGTACAAAAAACTTTCCTAATAGATAGAGACGTATGCAAAAGTTCATAAATTACGGAGGACGGCTGAGGGTTGATTGGTTGAACAAAAACTGCTTGAGATAGGAGGATAGTATTTTTTAGGCACGAACATTAGAAGTTTGAAGAAATTGCGCGTTTTTGATTAAATTCGATCGCATAGGATGAATGCTAGTTGAAATCAAGTGAATAATTTTTGGGTATTTTTTGATGAAACATTTTCGCTGGGAAATTACTCCCGATGAGCACTCGTTAAAATTGCCGACAAATGACGCAGTAATGTGGATGTAATGATGCATCCATGTTTTAACCGATCCGGCTGCCTGAATGAATCTTCTAAAGTGGATTAGTTTTTTTCGGACTTGGCCTGTGATAAAAAATTTTGTTTTCCACGACCTGATCGGCGTAAAAAAAATTCCACTCATTCAAAGTGTATGAAGTTTTTTGCGCCTCTGAATGCTTATAACTGTCCCAAGTTGACGACTTGCAGTGGGACCCATCTAGGAGATCACCTGTGAGACACCCGCCAACATACTGGCTCCGGCTTCAGTTGTGGTCGAGTTGATACTACTGAATAGAATACGCATAAAAACACAACATTGCACACCTTCATCATGCAAGTTCACAAAAGGTCATCTTCGGTCATAACGGAATTCTTTTGCTCGATCTGGCTGTAAATTCGAAGAACGCATTCCAGGTCATCGTCGTTTGCTGGTGTTGGTATTATGGAGTGAGATTTATAAGTGGTATGTGGAATAGAACTAGGATAGTGAGGTGTGAAGATAACTGACAGGTTGAGAAAAGGGCAGTTGACAGATATTGTTGGTTTGTGGCATGTGCTGCATCGAAGCTTATCATTGTTGTGTTGTTGTTGTGCAGGAAGTATGTTATTGGTGAGTGGTCCTGGTTCGCAGCGTTCCATGGATCGAATAAATGTCAATGGCGAAGCATCGATGGGAACTGGAATTCACGTGGAGAATGCATGTAAGCCAATGCATCATGTGGCGCCACCCCCCGTATGTGCAATTCATCGACTACACAGTATTAGCGCAGAATCTTTGGTCGATGTTGGTATTATCAATTCAACGAATCTCTACGGTCATCTAGATGCGGGTGAATCGTCATCGGCTGAATCTGCGGGCAAAAAGCTTTCGAAGAGCCGTTTCGTTCGCAAAATGGCTTCTTCGTTTCGCTTTCGTCGAGGAACACCGCGACTAACGGTAACCGTTAAGAAAGTGCTGGAGGAAGTGGAAGACGAGAATGAGGATGGAATTAGAGCCGCTTCTACGAGCGGTTCACGATCCGTACCGCATAGTCCGCATGCGGAACGTACCCGGTTACCGATCATCAAACGAAGGCCGCCACCTTGTGAGTGTTGTTGTTTCGTCCAGAACGTCCTTGCAAATGAGCTGCTTCAGACGCTTTCCATCGATAGATTTGCTATTGTATGTCCTATTTTGCACGAAAAAGATTCGAGTGGACGTCTTTGTGGGGCTTGAATGAATTTTTGACTTCTGCAAGTGCTTGGCATACTCGCAAGGAAGTAATGACCTATAGTTTGTTTGGATGTATTTAATATGCCTTTTTGAGACATTTAATCTTTGAGGAAAAGAATTGCAACTTTGCAACTTGCTAATAAATAACCGAAGTTCTTTAGGGGTTATGACGACTAGTTCTTAAGGGAAGTTTAGATTATAACAGGGTTTAGTATATTTTGTTTACACATAAAGTAGGGATTGCTTGCACTCTGACATCTCACCTGACGCATTCTTTATGGACTTTAAAATTTAGGAGATGAGGACAAATAATGATGACACAAAATTTTTAAGCAACAGTTCTTATACAGTTTGTGGATGGAATGATTTAAGTGGTTCTTTATTTGTCTCGAATTTATGCAGATATTTGATGATGAAAATGATTTTGCCTTCAAGTTGGCATCCTTTTTTCCTGTCTCAAATCGAAATTCGGGCATCAATATTGGCTAGAAATGGATGTTTCAATATTTGATCGCCCAATGAAACTTGCTCGAATGAAACCCAATGGAACCAACATTTTCACTATATAAATATTCTAGCGTCGAGTGAAAAGATCTCGAATGCATTCTCGTGGTTGCCATCACGATCACCAAAACGATCAGCTCGTAACGCCACTCCTGATAGTGCACCACCTCGTCTGAACGGTGTCATCTCTTCATCTGATACTCTGAGCTCATTGGCCGCTTCTTCCCCTGATTATATACCCGTATTTATCAAAAAATGTATCGAATATATCGAAAAGGTACGTTTTAATTGGCATTTCCACTTTGGAGAGGGAAGTGGAGAGAGATGTTTACATTTACTGACTGCATTTGTAAGAAGGATTGTTGTCATAGTCAAGGTTGTGTTTGCCATGATACTTAAAAAAAAAAAAAAATTTTTAATTTTTATGAAGACAGATTTTATTTGCTCATGAGATTACGATGCTCGCCAACGGCCTCATTATTTATTTTTATACTTTCGAAACTCACTTTGAATATATTTGCTTTTCATTCACTACCTAAGGATTGTATGCTGCTCACCAATCGTTGTTGTTGTGTGGAAATACGATGTAGGTCAAATCTTTTTGGAACAGGCATTACTAATTTCTCACTTTCCTTTAGAAGTAGTGGGTGCGAATCATGCAGGAGCTACACTGTTAACAAACGTCCACAGGATAAAACGTTAAAAGCGTAGTTTCAAACGTAGCGTAAGTCTCGGTTTCAATTGAGGCCTTAGTATGAGGCCTATCTTAGCTTCTTCGCCAGCAAATTGCTGATACGTACTTCAATCCGATACATGCCGAGTGTACTCACATCAATTTTGATAAAATTAATGTTGTTTCATTGCATATTTATATCAAAGTGAAAATGGAATTATTATAGATTGGTGGATTGGATGTAGAAGGTCTCTATCGGGTACCGGGGAATCAGGCTCAAGTGATTGAGCTTGAACGTGCATTCGTAGCCGACAACACGGTCGATTTGCAGCAATTGGAATTGCCTGTTCATGCGGTCGCGACAGCACTCAAGAATTTCCTTTCAGGATTACCCGAACCGCTAATTCCTTATGAGATGCACGACAAATTGGTAAGTGCATCCACTTTGTTTAGATGCGGCGTTTCCTTGCTTTGCGTTCAAAGAGATGTGTGGAGATATTAGTTCATTTTTCGTCAGAGGCATTTTTGAGAGCTTTTGTTAAGCATTTTCAACTTGGTTATTTTTATTCCTCGAAAATGGTGTCTCCTTATTTGAATATTGTGTAAGTTGAATATTATATATATATATATATATATATATATATATATATATATATATATATATATATATATATATATATATATATATATATATATATATATATACAAACGTTGCATGCTAATGCCTAGTAAAAAGCATACTATAGTCGAAGCAGCGGGATTTCGCGTACCTTCCAACTATTTAAAGAATTTTTATTTATCTATTTATTTCAGTTTTCCGAAGTGAAGAAGTATAAAAAGTGTGTGAACAAGAACAGCAAAAAGGAGGAAAAACGTCTACAAAGGAACTGTTCGATATCATCTATTTCACCTTGTTGTTTAATGGAAAAAGTTTCAGGTGGCCTGTTTGGATGCCGAACCAACGGAAGTGTCAAAGCGAATGCGAGGTGTATTGGATACATGGCCAACAGCAAATCGAAGTACGATCGCATATTTCCTTGCGCACTTGGCACGTGTTGCACAGCATGCCGATGTCAACGCTATGGATGTGCGCAATTTGGCCAAAGTAAGTTAGCTGCTCACATGCAGCCATTACTAAATCACTTTTAATTTATTTCAGGTGATGTTTGGCGCTTTAAGTGAGTTATATTAGATACTTTTGTGTTCATTCGAATAAGTCAAACATTCGCCTTTTATCTTTGATTTTTTATTTTTATTTAGTTTGTTTTCTGCTGAACATAAGGGAATTATTTTGATGAATTTTCAAGTGAAAATTATAAGCTCTAGTGGCTGTATCGCTTAAAATTATGGATGCGTTGTTACATTTCTTTTTTTAATTGTCCATCTTCTTGGTTTCCTTCTGTATGATTGCAACTCAGATTTCTTTATTCAAAACGGATTAATTCAATTGTCATAATCGTAGATAAGATGTGGAAGGCCAGGGATATGCCTTCGTTTCGTGCGTTTAACAGAGCTGCGAAAATGGATATTCTTATTGCGAGGTCAAAATGTAGTCCCGCTTAACCTCGAATTTCATGGAGATGACTTGAGATTGATTACCACCATATCTCTCTAAGTTTTTATTGTTGACATCATCGAATTGCTTATCACTGAAGATACGTTCAGTACTCTAGCATTCAGGGGTAGATATGTATCGTAGAAGCAAATTACATTCTTACCTAATGCTTTTAGCGAGAATTGTAGAGGGAATATTAAGACCAACTAATTGTATGTCTCGCGAAATATGCTCTTTGAAAAACTTTGGTGTTTTTCACTAAGAATTAATTGCATATGTATAATTTTTAAGTGACGCTGGAAATAAAGAAAAACTTATATGCGAACATTTATGTTTTCAGGTTTGGTGGCCAACATTATTCAGGCCGAATTTTGATACCTTCGAATCGATGGCGGTCTTTGTGGCACGACTAGAAATGGCCACACAATTGCTTATACGGAGTGCTGCTCAGCAGCATTCCTAATTTATAGATTTTTTACTTTCCTTTGATTGCTTAAAGAAGTGGAAGTATTTCATTGTTTCTTTTTCTATTCATCCGTCCAATTCTTTTCTCGAACATTTTTCCTTTCTGTTTCATTTGCTGCGTAAATGGAAGCTCGGATGTTTTTCTCATCTTTCTTTTTTAAACAGGAATATGTGCTAATTTTAAGAAAGGTGGGGGGAGGGGGAGGGAGGCAAAAAGTGATATTTTTCTCGATTAAGCGACGTTCAAGATGAATGTAATCATTTTCGAGTGCAATTTAGCTAAGAATTTCTATGAATTTAGGGATTAATTACTTTTCTATTGTATTTACTTTGTTATTGTCATGTCTAAGCGATGGTTTATGTTATATATTGAATGCTTTGAAGAATGGTCTTATTTATTGAGGAGTCATTTGAAAATATTATTGCTTTGAATGACAAAAGCAACTCTAAACAAAGTTTCTCTTTAACTTTTAAAAACTTGACAATGATATGGACTCATTTTTATGATATACATTTAAACGATTTGAATCGTTTTCTCATATAGAGCTATAAAAGGTACATCTAGCTGATATTGTTTTCCTCAGTATTCAATGAACTACTAATTTTATGTGTCTATATGTCACGGTGCTGTGTAATAATTGTTCAATTTCTTTACCATATTATTTTGCATTCATATTTCGAAAACACTTTTCATTATTCGCTTTTTAATAGTCCGAATTTTTCAATGCACAATACGCATTGCATTTATTCATTAACTGATATTTCTTATTTATTAATTAAACTGAGTTGAAGCCTATTTCTAGCACTCAAAATAGTCTTTTCTTGACGATCGAGAAGAACAACGGCCAGAAGGAATAGGAGAAGAATGAAAATCGTTAATGGTGATATGTATCATTTTTGATTGGTCATGTGTTGATAAGATTCTCGAGAAAGAGTTATTATCGAAAAATTAGACGCGTTATTAGAAAATTTTACGATTCTATTGCTTTGAAATTTCGCATGGTTTTTAAAATGCATTAGAAGGATTGAATTTGAGACGTTTGCAACAATCAGTACTGGAAGGAGGATAATTAGGGAATTTTGAAGAGGCACATTTGTAAAGAATTATTTGAACGAGAGGGGCAGTATACCCTTCGTTAATCGTTCATAAAAAATTTGTCATTGTCACATTCTTATTCTGCTTGTTCTTTGTCTCGGCTCGCTCTTCGTTACATCCGTATGCATATGCTTGCTTCCAGCTATTAAGTGTCGGGTTCATCTGTCACAGAATCGATTTAGCGTTTCAGTGAAGAATCATTTTTTACAGCTCTTAAGGATCTCTTCTGAAATCCATAAGTGAAGGTTTCTTTTTATTTATGTGCGAATGGATATGAGTACCGATATATCATATTGCATCTTATGTAAATCACGCAAAAAAATGTTACGTGAGTAATTGCTGCCTCATGCAATTGAAGTTTACTAGAACCCGACTTTATCATCACGATGATTGCAACCCCTGCTGGCCCCATTCATTGGCTCAATCAAGTGCAACCCGACTTTGTCTTCACGCTCATTGCACTCCAATCCCCTTTCCCGTTTCATCTCTTGATCGCTGGATGGCTTTAACACACTCACAATGAGCCTTCTAAACATAGATATTGCTTACGTTATTTGTAACGAATAATTGATACTCAAAAATATTGCCGTCTGCATTAATAATGTTCACAAAATTGTTATTTCTGCTTTCAGAGCTTATTAAAAGTGCTATTTGTCTTGAATATCGACTTTATGCATTTAGCACGTTTTGTCGTCCATTCGCATTCTCTTATTTGTGCTTTTTTTTTTCGCCTCAATGTATTTTAAAATGATGTGAGAAAATAAGGAAAGAGGGGGGGGGGGTGTTCCATGATTGATTGCTTTTTGCGTTATTGAATCGAAGTGGTATGCGTTACGAAATGTGGTGCAGTAGGAATTGCTTATTAAAGTCCGCTAAAATATGTAACTCACTGTACTGTTTTGTGGATCGTTGTGATATAATTACCGACCGAGACGTGATGCGATTTGTTTGTGTCGTTTTGCCTATCCGATAATCCCGTAGTGAATTTCGAAATGGAATCTCTAATTCCGTCTAGGGGTTGGGTAGGTAACACTCTAAATCCCCATCGAGCTGTTGGGCAGATAATATTTAAGTTCACTTCTCGATGCGTTGAATAAAAAAATAGTATATATTAATATAGAAGTATTGCGGGAAGAAAATACTTTACTGCTAAAAGATTTTTCATGCTGCATATGTATAAACTACTAAATGTAATAACGCGCATTAGTTTCTTTCATTTCCTAGTTTATCTAGTCTCAACGTTGCAGAGTGAGAGCAGTTTTTTTTTTTGTTTGTTTGTGTGGTGCTCAGATTTTCATTTATAAATTGATTTCAATCATAATTGGATATGAATCGAAGAGGTTTTTTTTTCTTTTCTTTTTGATAATAAAATTGTTATACGAAGAAATATAATGAAGAGTAAAACTTCGATGCATTTATACAATTGACAACAGGGGCATTCATCTCAGATTTTGAGAACGAAACGCCGTTTCCGTCGGAATTTACGCTTGTGCTATCGAAGTTTCCGCTAATGATCCCTCATTTTTTATTGGCATTCACGAAATTTTCCTCGAAAGAATGAGTCAGTCAGTTGTGGTGCTTCTTTCTTCATCCAATCTCCAAATTTGCTAGCTCTTATTACGCCACTTACAGAGTCCAACGATAACGGTGGAAATTACCATTATCTCCTTGCAAGGATTTGACCTTTGTGAGTGTTTGAGGAATCAAGCCTTAGACATCTGATCTCATTTAATGGGATATGAAAGTACTGCTGTCGAATCCATAGTTTCGGCTCGCATAAGTTCTTTTACCTTAAGATAGAATTCTGGACGCTTTTGTTTTCCATGCTGTTGTTGATGTGCACTAGCGTCAGTAACCCTGTAACTCGAGCAATCTGGGAATTTCTGAGAAGACAGATGCTTGAACATCTCGAGAGCTTAGAGCCGGAGTTCTAAACTGTGGCACATGTATGGCTGACTGCGGAGGTGTCAGGCCTGAGTTGGAATCTTCTACATTACAATTAGAAGTGTTTCAAGCCCTTGCACTTGAAGTATTTGGATAAAGTGCCGATAGTCTGGTGGGCCCATAACCTTCCTCTTCGTTACAGTGCGGTCACATAATGCTATGCTGCGTCATTTCCTGTCATTTTTTCACGACGATTCGACAGACGGCACATGTTCGGGTAGGAAGTGCAACGACAGTGAAAGGGTGTTTTGGAGGGGTGAGAAAGGGGGAGAGCATCTCTTTTATGGCGTCGCAGATAATAAAAAGGGGAGTGAAGATTAAAAGAACTACTCTAGTGGTCACTGAAGAAATGTTCTACGCCGAACTCTTATTTGTTTCCTTGTTATAAAATTGTGTCTTAATTAAGATGAATCTATTGCAAGTTGGTACAGCACTGGAGGGATTTATGAATATTTCAGAGGTTTGCCTATCGCCGTAATCAACTCACTTCAATTTCGACTCACTAAAAATTGTTGACTCACAAGCATAGTTTCTGTAATGTGATATTCTATACGAATCCGAAATTTGCTTCCTACCAATATCATCACGCATCCACCCCCTTCATCTATCAAATTGCGGCTGTCATTTAATCTTCCACTAGTGTTGCTCTTGAATACTAGTTTAAGAATAAACGAAGTGAATAAAAAAAAGAAGGTAGCGAGATATGATGAATAATCTCCAATAAGTTGGCAAAAGTTGAGATGAAGTGCTAAAATCGCTTTATGCAGAGCTTGGCGAGATGCGTAATTTTGAATAGGCTAGCTGCCAACAGAATGCAAAACGTTTGAGAAATGGAATCCGCAAATTTCGTTGCATCTCATATTTGCAGCGGTATTTTTCAGTAATTTCTCTACCATAGATGTTTGTTGCGTTGTCTATATACCCTTAAGTTATCGTTGCCTTCGTTGTTATGCTTCGTTGCAGTGAATATTCACAATAGATTTCACGACAGATTCATTGTAGCTCTTATAGAACAAGTACCACCGTAGAGTTTTATAGTGATTTTAGGAACTTCCCACTTGTGCTGCCACAGCAGATCTCTTGTGCAGCGTCCACTAAACGTGCTGATTTCGGACTGGAAATAATCGAATCTTCCTTTTTCATGTGTTCGGTTTATTTCATTTGCATATTTCATAAAGCGATCACTTATTTGTGCCTTTGACTGGGAAACAACTCACTACTCACTTCCCTCGTCTTCATTCAAGCAGTTTTCTTTTTCTTTCTTTTTTTGCTTCATCAGTGCCTTATATATCAAGGAATTGCGTGGCACTGTTTGTTTCCTCAACAAATCCTCAAAGCATTTCTCGTCTAAGTTGGCATCATTTTCGTCATCAAATATCGCTAAATATTGACATATAGTCCCTGAGAACATTTAAGTTATAACGTTGTTGATTTACAGTTACGTTGTGCTATCGACGCATCATTACAACAGCAATGAACATGTTCGACCTATTTGGATTTGAAACATCGACTGAGTTGAGCAACTCTCAAAAAATACACCGAGGTTTGATCCTATCTATTCTTTAATGATATTCGCGATTCCCACATCTAACTATCATTTTGTTTTCTTTCTTCTTCGCTTTCTACTCCAAAATTCTACTATAGTATGATAGAGTAGATATGTCTGTAAGGTTTCTCTCCGATATGAATGAAAACAGTGGAAATATAATGGATATCCTTTCGTCCATTTTATTATTGTTCAATAGGGAAGAAAAGATTTGCAACAGGTGGCGCTTACAGCACTTGGTGAATCTTCTCTTTGCAAAATATAAAAAGCGCCACCCTTAGCTCCCTAAATTCCTCACTTGTCACGATCATGAAGGAGGTAAATGGGGAACCTATTGAGCAGAACTGACTGGCCATCCTTTACTTTTAGAAATGGAAACAGTGAATTTCTTCGTCATTCCATTGTCATTTTTTTTCTGTTTATTCTGCCTTCTTGAATGGGACCTTCTATTTCTTTCAACGCTAAGGTATAGCCTCACCGAAAAGAGACCCTTTATTGTTTCCACATGGTGTGGTTCTCTGCTAAGGTAATCGCGATAGTTATTCTGATTCATTCAAATGCAAGCAATTTGAAATATTTTCAACCATTAAGGATGATTAGAAAAAACATCAGCTTCCGGCCATATTTTGAACATTTATAGAAGAAAATCTCTTCTTAGTAAAAATTTACACTTAGAAAAATTGCTCAGTGGTTGAGAATATTACGTTCGGCTCTTTTGAGTCACACAATTAAGCCTCTATTTCTGTAGCTTACACTCATCGGTAGGAATAGAAGTAGTAAAGGTGCAGGACATAAAAGGCAGTATGATAGCACTTCCATATCGTATGGAAGTGCTGTTCATAAATATTTATAAATATGTTTTTCTTATTTTATTTGCAGAAAATGAGCGCTCAAATTTACTCGTGGTCACTCGTCTTGTATTACGAGCATTTTTGGAGGAAACAATGAAACTTAGGCATCGAATGGTTGAAAGTGATACACAACAACTTGCCGATCTCTTTATGATGCTCGAAAAAGTTCTTTGGCATGGATTTAAAAGTTCAGGTAATCCTATTTAAAGGTTTTATAAATAAATATAGCCTAGTGGAAACTTTTTGGTTTTATATTTATTACTTTATCGTTAATTTCTTTCTAAGTAACCGTGTTACTGGAAAACGATGGAGAGGAGGAACAAATATTTGTGCTGAATTTTTCTTTTTCCTTCTTTGATCTATTGACTCTTTTCCTTCTTTTATGAGTAATCATTAGAGACCGTTTTGTTAAGGGGTGCCTCTTTCACTCTCTATCTTTCCCTTTTTATTCGGCCTTATCATATGGTCATTGATTCCATGTTTGATCGTTATTGTTCTATTCCTGTCCATTTTAAGATGAAATCTGCCTTTTACAGTACAGAGAGAAACGTCCATGTCACGAATAACATGCTTTTATTAAGGAAATCACTCATTTGTAAATGCACTCTTCTACAACATCTCAATGCAATACAGCAGTACTTGCGTCAAGGCAGTAGTTGTTGGGGGAATCAGTTGCTCGATATTGTGTTCTTTTGTCGCAGTAACCTGTCGAAAGCGTTTTATATGTGTGCATTTGGTGCAGAGGTTATTTTTGTTAGTATAAGCCGTTACTGAGTTCATTATTGTCAGTGGTTTTTATCCACTACTCTGAAATCCTTTATGCTCACTGCTGGAATATTCTCCCACTGCATCAGGCTTTGAGTTTATCAATGCCTTCGAATCTGTGAGCTTGTGATTGACCCTCATAGAACGACCTTTGAACTCTCAATGACCTTTGCAGTGTTTAGGATCTTTTCTTGTCGCTGTCGTAGTAATAGCTATTAGCAGTCTGATTTTATAGATGAAATTGAGTTTATTAGCAGGGTTATGCACTTTTTTATTCATTTAGTGTCTTATTGCTTTCATGAAGTACAAAAAAAAGCTGTGAACATGAACGGGCAGCGTTGTTAGAGTGGCTTCAGGAGAACAAGGAGTCATCTAGATTTAAGCCTAGGTTGTTTATGGATACAAGTTTTAAGGGTTATCTCTTCGTTGCAGATTGGTCAGAATGGTTTCAGCAGTTAGGCTCTTAATGTTTGCGGTCTTCTGAATGTGCTCTCTTTTTTTTTTGACTCGTCTGTTCGCATCTTCAACACTTTTTTTTCGGATATTTTATGGCTTTTTCTTATTTTTTTCGACCGTTATCTCAATGTCCGCTTTATTTGCTTTCATCAAATGCGCACAGGAGTGTCATTTAAAGTTACAGCACCCCAATCGTTTCGTCCTCACTTACTTTCAAAAACAAGAAAGCAGCGGCAGAAGTATATTCGAAGAGATTTATTCCGCTTTTAAAATGCCATCCCACCCTCGTATCCATGTTCTATAGTTTAGCAACTAGCTTGCTGAGAGCTTTATTAGTTTATCATCGTAATTCACTAGATCGATGATTGTCTCCAGGAGAGTATATGGGTTCATGGCGTTGTTTTGATTATTTAATATTGCTGGAATGGCTTCGACTTTGTTTTCTTCGATAATTTTAATTATAATAATTAAAGATAACTTCAATAATTAGAAGCAGTTTAATTTTATGCACCTTTGGTTACCTATATTTGTCTTATAAGTCGTTAATAAAATTGCTTTATTTCTTTTGCCTCAGATTTTATCGCATTTCATATCGTACGTGGAGATAGGATGAAAATATGAATATTCGTTTGTAAATTTAATCTACTAAGGCAGAAATTTTCTTTCTAATTTATTCGTTACAAAACGATACAATTTAAGCGTTTATCCGTGTTTCTTTTTCGTTTTGTTTTGTTCATCATAGCTTTCTGGGAATTTCTAATGTTATATGTCTACTTGTATTTGTTCCTGCAATGTAATGCGTATTTACTGATACTGCTTGCAATGGGTTTTCACCTGGCGAATTTTCGTCATTTATTTTCCTTTACGTATGCCATGAAATGGGTGATGCCTACTTAGGAGTACTTGTATTTGAAAGATTTTCGCAAGTCAGTTCCTTCATGTGATGATCGGGTGATGGAACTCCAAGGTAAAGAAATAAGGTTTATGCACCTCTGTTTAGACCACTTCAACAAAAAGTTGTGAGGTTGTGAGCATGGAAGATTCATAAAAAAGGGTTTTCTTAAACCTTTAGAGTGCTTTTCTTTCCAGTAAATCCTCTCTTTTTTGTAATCGTGATTAGTGATACCATCATTGGAATTCACATGTGATTTGATATCTAAGATTGCAGTGCAACGAATGATGATAGCATTGCGATCTCCTGATGCAGAGCTTTGGGCATATATCGGAAGGATCGCGAGCACTCATCCGGATATGAATGAATGTGTGCGTTGCATTGCTCAACTCGAAAATATCACGTTCGTTTGAATCTTATTTATAAAAAGTTCCGTTCCATCTTCTCTTTCTATTATATCAGTATTCATCTTTACATAAATAATTATCTGCAGCGCTATAAAGCTGGCAGAAAAGTTGATGATTTGCTATTTTTTAATGCAGATTTTCCGAAATTAAATGCTGTGAAAAAGGATTTTGTTTAATTTTGAATTGAGGAGGTTGTTTTTAAGTGCAAAATAGCGTTTATTTGGATATGACCGCAAAGTACGTAAAAGTTCCTTTGAACCAAAGGCAATGTCTTTCATCTTTGTCACACGGTAAAAGAATGAAATATTAATCTCGATGTGCTTAAGGGTGATGGAATAGCTTAGCAGTTTTTGTGGGATATCCTAAGTCTTTACTAATGTGGTTACAGCACTCCAATCGCTCGAATACGAGCCTTATTAAGGCTCGCTGTGATGCAGAAGAAACTCGCCGATTATTTCAATCATATACAATCGTCAAAATTGTTGAAGTATTTTTATTTCATTTATTCTTTATTTATTCTTTTTCAAACATATAATTAATATATTCGGTCATGGCTAACTTTTCTTTTCATCTCATTCCGGTTCAGATGGTAGTTGTTGTTTTGATGGGCATTGAAAACGTTGGCAATAGACGGGCGCGAGCCATGGAGCTTATGCTTGCTGGACGGATGCTCTACAACTGAGCCATGGTCATCATTTCTTTCGTTTAGGCTTCATCAGTTGTAGTGCGTACAAATTTTAGCGCGTTTGATAGGACTATAATGGCAACAGTCCTAGTAGATAGTACGATAAAATGCTTTTATAAGTGAACTATTGACGTCCAATATTACTTTCTGCTTTTTTAGTTTCGCTGATACTCAGAAAATAACTGTTGATTTTGACGGCCAGTGAGCAATGTTGTCATCGCTTTATGCATTCTTGAAATCAAAAAAAAACTCGTCAAAAAAGTTTGCTCGAAGTTAAAAGTTTGTCCACCCATCAGACTCGAAAAGGAGGGAGGAGAATTGTTCCAATCTCAAACTTTTGCCTGTTTTACAAACCGATCTCCAAGCTTAGCAAATGGTGATTAACAGTGGTTTTTGATATTGTATTGTTCTGATGGATTTCAAAATAACAGCATTCGCTTTAGAGCTATTTTTCTTATAATTGTTACAGCAACATGGTTTAAGGGAGTGCTATGAGCCTTGGGCATTGATACGACAGGAGGAATGTGTGAGTCTCTCAGGTGCACTGGTCGGTCTTTCAGTACTCGACTGTAATCTCCTTCTCGATCAAGACCATCTACAGGAACAACCTCCGTGAGCCTATTTTCATCACTCTTTCTAGTTTCTCTTCATTTTCCTCTGTTTCAAGCAATCTTTCTGCTGCATGGGTATTGTTGACTATCTTTTTTTTGCACTTCACCTCTGCTGAAACTTTCCGTTAGTTTCTACATGTAAAGAGCTTGCAGTATGTAGGTGATAGACGCTAAGAACTCTGCGTCGTACAGGTGAATAGTATGCATTGCAAAGGTGGTACGCGGAGGCCAAAAAATGCCTCAGGAGCCGACTTCTTTGTGTTGTGTACAGAAAGAAGCATCCAAATAATAATGCAGATCAGTGGATTTGGCAAAGTATATTCGTGTGCCAACTATACCACTACAAGAGGAGAGTGACGCCGACGACGAGACATCACCCGAATCCCTGAAAACCGTACTTGATCAGAAGAACTATCTCGAGGAGAGGAACCGTTACCTGGAGTGAGTTGTATTAATTGCATTACTTCTCAGCAGTACTACTTTGATGAAATTATTTTTATTTAATCTAACTCTTTGTGTAATTATGTTATATAATAATTATCTATAATTATAAATAATCCTAACTTGCGTCTATGGATATTGGAGTTCGCCTTATCGGCGTTGCTATTTTGGGTATCAGTAGTTGATTGTTGGACCGGTATTTGATCTTGCTGTCGGTAGAATACATCTTTTAAGGGTGAACGCTTCTGATCTGAGGAAGAAGATCGACGAGCTGGAGCAGGAGAAAAGCTCCGCAACCAGCGTGAAGGTGAGCTCTAACGGAATATTAATTTATTTAATTATTTATTTAAACGTCTCAAAGTGCGGAAACATCCAAAAGTATATGAGCGGTGAGCAGCAGGAAGAGGCAACACATTCACTAAGCTATAACTTAGGCAAATAACATTTAATGCGTGTGAGCAGTAATACGCACCTCACCGAAACGACTAAATCGTAGGTTAAAAGTTGAAGGAGTGGGTGCATTAACGATATCGGTGGGAAGCATATTCGAGACTCGTGCAATGTGCAGCTGTAAACTATATAGAACA
This sequence comes from Baylisascaris procyonis, assembly GCA_037389465.1. Lineage (NCBI taxonomy): Eukaryota > Metazoa > Nematoda > Chromadorea > Rhabditida > Ascarididae > Baylisascaris > Baylisascaris procyonis. Next base: position 3,919,622 of record JAZARR010000008.1, read on the forward strand.
TTGCTTGTAATGCAATGTCTTTTTGCGAGTTAGAACTGATGCGCGCATTTATTACCGATTGAGACTACAATCTTCCAATGATTCCGAGTTAAACATTTTTAGCTTTGTAGTGTAATTAAACTGATATTAACGTCAATTAATTTTGCGTAAAGTAATGCAGATGAAATGTTTCTGAAGATTTTCTGACAATCTCATATTAGAAACCAAATAATAAAGCCATAGAGGACTGAAGTATTCCTAAATGGGTTGGCAGTAGGCTATCGATTATGGTCAATACATCTGTGCTGTAGAGTGCAAAGAATACGTTAGCCATTTTCGACAACAGTGGAACACTGCAACATGCAGTGAAGTTTAAAGTCGATTGTAATATCGACATCAAGAACATCATGTGATTGCTGTCTTGTTCAGAAGTGTGTGCCGCATAAACCGTAATGAAGATATTGCTTCGGAATTTGAATGTGGAGGAGGTTCTGATTCAACAAAAAAAAAGCTGGAAATTCGAAATGAAGCGTGCCCTTTGATTAACTGAACCCCTTTTGACTCGTTAACATGGAATTTAGCTCCTGGTAAGGGACTGATGTGGATTTGAGTCATTGGTCAAGACGAGGTTCTCAAGTTAAGTTAAACGTTCCAGAGAGACCTTTAACAAATACTTTATAAGGTAGAGTAGATGGTGCAATCTAATTCCTCCGGAATGTCTTTTTGTTATTCTCCTTGTTTTTAATGAAATCCGTTGTCACTGTGCTAAAATTTGAGCCTTAATTACAATCACAGCTGCAACATTAATGTCAATGGATTTTAGAATATATCTGTTCACTTTTTGTGAATACATTTTGGTGTGGTTTTTTAAATTTGTAATTGCTTAAGGAATCGTTCAATAATATCGATGAAAGTCTCTCTGTCGACAAGGATCAACTTCAAACGCTTATGAAAGAGAAGTAAGCTTACACGATTTTTTTTACTTTTATTTTTTGAACCTTTTTTGAATATAAATTGTTCCTTCATTTTGAGTTCTTTCTACGTGTATGAAGGCCACAATAATTAACTTCACATCCTTATCTGGCACTTTTGTTTAGCATTTCTTTGCCTCATATTGTATTTTTCGGTTTGCGAAGCAAATATAAATTTTCTTCTAGTTGAAAATAACTTCAATCTCTCATTTAAGAGATCGGCTATTGCAAATGGCATCAGAAAAGGAAGATTCTATTCGTATATTAAAGCAACAACTCAGCGATACAAAGAAAGTCAACGTCGATCTCTATGAAAAGATACGAGTCGTTGAAGAGAAATGTCGGCAATTTGAAAGAGATCTTATCACCGCTAAACAACACCACACTCAGGTGAGTACTACTGAATAGAAACGATCTGCCATGAAATACGTTAGTGCAACGGTAAGCCCACCCAAAAGTCCTTATGTTGACTACTTCTTCTTCAGTCTATCGCCGTTTCGCCATTTTTTTTTAATCTTCGTATATTGTAATTTTGGTGCTGATGATATAGGACCAAAATGTTGCTTGTGCTCAGTGACTACACTTTCACTTCGCGTATAGTCGCTCATACGTCTGTTTTAAATGTGATTAGTTGAGAAGTATTTCATTATTTGGTATGCTGCGCATCAAATAGGTTTGGCACACGCATCCCTCTCTTAGTTTCATCTTAATGGTTTGATTTCATCTTAGAGGTAGAAGTCCCACTTTGCAAGGTGTAAGTTTTATCGCCATAACGAAAGTCTCCATCGGCGTCCTATCGCCAAAACGGCAATAAGAAGAGTAGAAACTAGAATACTGATAATGAAAATCTTCGAATAGCTCAACTTGCCTAAATTTAAAAATTCTTCACTTTCCTCATTAAAGTGTTATCTAAAAAAACTCGTTGCAGTTCTATCGTCTTGACGCTAATATGAAAGATAACTGCGTTTTATTATATCTTTTGCTTTTATTCATTCGCTAAGAATTGCCTAGATAATGTCGTGGAGAATTTTATTTTTTCGAAGTCTTTTCCATCATTTTCTCATTTATTCATATAACATCAAATTATTGGTTGTATTTCTTCACGGAATTCATTATCTCAGAAAAAAATTGGGGCTTTTTTATTAAGATGTAATATCATCGCGGTGGCTGTGCAGTGAGAAACGTGAAGAATTTGGTAGAGGCGATAGCATTCACAATAATTTCTGGGAGGGAGGGAGGAAAGAGGAGGGGCGTTGGGCTAAAGGATGTTGACGACACTTAAGATCTGCACGTATCACAAATAGCCTACTGTGAGAAAAAATGAATGGCTCGATAAGGTCTTGCAGGAGAAGGAGAAGTTGCGTCGAACAATCGAGGCGCTAAAATCGCATAGTTCGGAATGCGAATCGGAAATCGAACGGAAAGCGGATACATCCGAGATGTTAAGGAATGAATTGGCTAATAAAACCGACGAGTATATGCACACTCTCAATGTTCTCAGTCAGAAGCAGGTGAGATTATCTTTGCGATTCTTCTATTCCATGTTTAAGCCATATAAAATGAGATCAATATCTAAAACACGAATGTTAATTTCGGGTAGATCAATCATCGATAGATCGGAATTTTCAGTTATAAATAAAATATTGCCTATCGTTGAGGTTTTACCTCTCTTATCGTTGGTTATTCACTTCGAACGCAATTCACATGTCGTCATTGCAGTTTGTTGGCTTTGCGCTTAAATTGTTCCGTTTTATCGTTGAGTAATAGCAAAGGTTTTGATAAGGATGATAGTAATGAGGCCGGTAGTCACAGATTAGGCCACAACACTCTGCCCATTGAGTCATCATGTTCATCTTTTATGAAAGCCATACAAATAAACCAAAATTGCATGCCCATTGCAAATTTATTTCGCAGGAGTAGGTTGCGGCGAATTTCTCTCTTGACATACGCATGCATCAGTAAATATCTATCGATTTGATAGATACAGATGTACGCTATGGGATGGGTTTTTGATGTCAAGGAATTTGCTTGTGTTTTGCACCGATCGAATAATTGAAAAGAGAAATCTTTCATGGGAAGTTTGTAAGGGCGGTCTATTTAGTTCAAGTAGTAGGGCATTGTTTTTAATATTCTCATTTTTGTAGGTAGCTTGAAAAAGTGGTTGATCTAATGAGCGCGATGCAAGGACGCATATCGCTGTATTTCCTATGGCACGCTTCTGCACTTGTTTTGTTCATTGGTATTTTTGGCTTTGATATATAATTAGAGGTTGATTGTGGCTGTGCTGTATGCGTTCGTTGAAAGTCGATGAATAAGTCTTCGATTGTTTCATTTATAGGAAGAGTTGAGCGTGGCAAACGAGAAGCTCGATAAACTAAGGCGCACCAATTTGGAATTAAAAGAAAAAGTGATGAGGATGCCAGTCATCGAGCAGGTTCCTTTCCGAGTTCTACATCTCATTACCCCCTTATTGTTTTTATGCATTCATATCTTTTGCTTTTTTTCGATCGATCATATACCACGATTATATAACATTAGCGGAACTCTTCAGTGGTACATATCAACGCAAAACATGTGAATTGTCATGTCCATTCTTAAATTGACTTTGATTAGACAATATATGCCAATTCCATGAACACATACATGATTAAAGGGTTTTCTTCGATTTTGAACTTGTCGAGGATCGTTTTCTTAGTCTCTATGTTTGCCTTATTGTGCTCTAGGAATGGCACGGTACCTGTCTCTTCCAAACCTATGAACACTAATGAGTGGCCTTGTTGTTACCCGTTGGGAAGTAAGTCGTTCGTGATGGTGGGCAAGGCCATTCCTGCCCTGCGAGTGTTGCTTGCACTTCTATCTTGACTTCTCACTTGCCACCTTGCTGAGTTCCATATCAGTGTACTGATCGCTCCTTTATCTATGCACTAATTTGCCAACTTCAAATACTTTAGGCGATCTACAACAAGTGAATCTTTGGGTGAGCTGTAGTGTATTCCCTTGGCAAATCGTATTTCTTATCAGTATTCATGAGCAGTAGTTCATAATGTTAGAGAAGTTGATCAGCGCATTTCAGGAGCTTGCAGATCTGAGGGTGAACTTCGAATACACCACACGAAAACTGGAGGATTATGAGAAAGCGCTGGAGGAGCTTGGAGGACATCTATCTGAGTATGCGCCCAGCTCTTTTTTCTGGTTTCTTTGTCATGGTTTCTTTCTTGCGTTGTGAAAATGGCTTTGCTGTTAAAAGTAATAGGTCTATAGCCTTTTTTGCTGTCGTAACATTTTCTTAGGGAAATTCTAAAATTTAGAAAGTTCTTAAGGAGTTTAGGGAAGTTTCAAGGAATTTCCAAAATTTAGAGAGCTTCTAAGAAGAATTCATCTAACGGGGTTTCGGCATAATGATTCGGTTTGAACAGAAATGCTATCACTTGGTGGAGGTAGTGTTCCCATCATTTAAGTGATCTTCGGCTTCGTGCCAGTTATTAAAGTCCGTTGTGAAATCGGACCTCGTTTAAAAAGGCTGATAATTCTGCCCTCCTCTGCTGTCTTTTTTCTACCGAATTCTCAAATTCAGTTTCCCTATTTTTTTCTCTTACTAATCTTCCACATTTTTCTACCTCTTCATCCTATCTGTGACGGAAAATTACTGCGCCAGATTGCCCTGTGTCATTGTGATGGCGCTCACTTCTTGAGCAAGCGTTTACTTCAGCGTATGTTTTTTAAATTTCTTCAGAAGATTGTGCAAAGATTTTGGCTTATTAAAGACAGATAACTTTTTATAGCCAAAAAAATATTTAGGTCAAAACTGCGTATGGTTGAGTTGAAAGAAGAATTGCTACCTTTGTCGGATGCACAATGGGAAAAGGATGCAGATGTTGATAATTGCAAAGGTTGTAACGTTCAGTTCACTGTCAGTCGTCGGAAACATCACTGCAGGTTGGTCTGCTTATGTCCTTCATTTGTTTATGAGGTTTGTGATGTATGGAAGGAGGTTTTCTTCCTCTTTCTCTCCGGTTCACCTTCTTCTTGTCTGCATTGAAAATGCTGTTATTTCTCATGTTTATGTCATTCTAACTTTTAACGTTCTCCTTAAATGGTCTAAAGTTGTAAGGGAGTTGCAATTGTTGGCCAATGTTCTGGCACGTTTTATGCGGCAATGTCAAAACGAGTTCCGTTGCTTGAACATAGTTGTGCTCATTTGTGGGCTAGCTGCTGTATTAAGTACTAATTCACGTCGAAATAGTCATTAATGTGCCAATTCGCTATTATCTAAAATGTGCTTTCAGGAATTGTGGATCGATTTATTGTAACGCATGTAGTGATGCAAGAGTGAAACTACCATCGAACGCTAAACCAGCAAGAGTTTGTCTTACGTGCTATAATTTACTACGTTCACGACAGAATTCAACTCTTACCGAAACGTCATCATTGAATTCGATTTGAGAGGTGTCTACATTTTCTACACTATAATGTTTTATTTGTTGATTTTCTTTTTATTCGTCACTGCGACAGTTTATTCAATTTCGCCTCATTTTACTTAATTTCTTTTCACAATCTCAAATTTGGTAATTCAGTCAAATCTATTGTTTGAAAATATACAGAGACGGATCAATTAACTAGTTTCTTAATATGGTGCTGGTGTTGTTGGGTATCGCCTCCTATCTGAGGGTACATTAAGCAGTTCTTTCATTGCAAAGATTAGTGGACTTAATGGTTTTCCGTTCAGGCTGGTATCGGGAATCCCACAGAGGTTTCCTGTTAGGTTTTTTCTGCCGATCTTCTTGGAAAATTTTCTTCTTAGACGAGATGGTTCTCCTGTTGAGGTGGTATCATGGATATTTTTGAGGACGATGTTGGGAATATCAGGAAGCTAGCGTTCTGATCGAAGGTGCACTGCTGTACTATTTTCATCGTTTCATTAGTCGGTGATGTCAGCTTATATGTTTGATGCTATCGCTATAGACGGTAGCCATCTCGTCTAACCGAAAAAGAACCCTCAAATTCTTTGCGATGCGAGATGTTGTTACGCTTACTTGATTTATAATATAAATTGGAATTAATGAAAATCCTTGCTTGAATCATTTATCACTTCACCTCATTTTTTGAATGCGACAAAATACTTTCATTGTATGTGTTCTTTTGCTCACTTTGCCGATCACTTTTAGCCGCATTTCGCATTGGTATATTAATCAGTATACCTTCTTTTTTAATAATAAAATGAGTTGGAAACTTTTGGACAGCTAAGAAAGGCGATTCGTTGTTAATGAAAAAGGAGTTGCACTTTATAAAGGGGCTGGTGCTTTATGTATAGATAGATGTGAAGTGGGCGTGAAGTCTTCGATGGGATGATTCAGTTTTTTGAGGGCTTTAGATTTATGGTCATATTTACTGTGATAGTTATGGATGAATCGCTATGAACGTGGTAATTTCCTGGGAATAATGAGGTTGTTTTCGTTGAAGTTTATTAGTTTATTGTTAAATCCATTCCATTTCCTGCATCTTCCTCTCTGTCCTTACATCCCAAAAGAAGAAATAGCGCTAAGAGTGAAATTGTTCTCGCTGTTTTTTGAGTGGTATTTTAATAATTTTCATTTGTAGGATGTTTTCTTGTTTTCTTCATGGCTAGGTGACAGAGCGCTAACATCTGTGAGGCATCTTTTTGCGTGATTTCGTTTTAGTATTTGGGAATACCATTGAATTCAAATTAAATGCTGATGAGAAAGCTAAAATGTGTTCATTTGTTGAATTAGAGATCAATGAAATTGTTTTTGGTGTGGTAAAGGGTTCATATAAAATGTGACCTTTTTTCTTTTTTAGAATGCCGCATTCATATTCGTCGTAGGACTTCGTGTGAGCGCATTTAAAAAAATCTCTAATAGGTGAAAAAAATTAGGTTATTTTGCTTGAAAGAAAACTAAACTAGCTCATTTGCACTGCTTGACTGTTTCCTATCAAATAGGACCTCAATGTAAAAGCCCAAAATGCGTCGTGATGACGACCACGCTTGAACGTTTTTTTGCCAAAGCTGCAACCTGGCATCGAAGTGTGCACGGCGGTGCTTTGTGATGGCAGCTTTGCATTGCCTCTTCATCTCCCTTTCCCCTTCTCTCCCCTCCCCCCCCTTGAAAGCAGTCGCTTCGAAATGTGCTTCTGGGACATCCGCGCATAGTTATGGGATATCTTTGAACTTGCTTATATATGCAATTTGTAATTTCAATGAAAACTTTGAACAGATACTGCTGTCGTATCCTCAGATCGCGTTGTTCGGTCTGGTGTAATTGCCGTTTTATGTGTCTTTGCTTAGAATACTGGTTGTGCCTCCTTCTGCCCGCCGATCCGTATAGTTCAATCTCGAGGCCCAGTCTAAAGGATGGATGCTTGTATCTGTCCTAGGTCCCGAGTTCCAGAAATCACTCTCCCACTGCTTAGTTCCGTCATTCAATATCCGTTCAGATTTTCCCATTGTTGAAGTCGGGTTCGGATCTCGCAGAATCTATGAGCTTTTTGCAGATTATTTCACTAAATCGAGGATTTTGCAAACAGACCAAAAATGGCCTCATCTCCGATTACGTTCAACAGTTTGAATTATCATTTTTTTCTGTGATGAAGGTCTTCGAAATTTTTCTATCTTATGATGTAAAGTATTTTTTCTGTAAAATATTGCTGTAGTGGTCACGGCACCAGCTCTTCAGGTGCAAATTATGACATTGTTTTGTTCACACGCTCAGATGGTACCACATTTTTGGAATAACTCTCAGAAGATATCTCTCAGCTGCCATATTAATCCACTCATGAAACTTCGTTTTAGAGAGTGGTACCAAGCAGCTTTAGGTCACTGTCACCACATAATCCTCTTATTTTTGGGACTTTGCACGAAATCTTGGTTCTTTTTTTTTAAAATGAAGTAACCGCTGTGAAATACGGCATTGGGGGGCGGTTCAAAATGGGCCTTCATGAACGACTTTGCACTTCGCGAAATGCCGCACAAATGTCGCAGCTTCGCTTGGCACGGTAGAAGAAGCGGCCTGGATGTTGCTATCACGCGTATGGACGTGGTTTCTTATACCCCCTCCCCTCCCGTATAAAAAAACGCACATTCCACCTACTGTATCTCTCGAGTTGCTTAATAGTTATCGGCACTGAGTGAAAATGTGTCCTGCTGCTAAAGATCGAAGTTTCATACATGAGATTAATTTAACTCTGGTTGTCAAGTTGCGTCTTCGAATGAATGCCTTAGTAATGTCTATTTATGGTGATCTGTTGTGTTCACAAGGTGAATTAGTTTCTTATGTACCAGTGATTGCAAGAATCAACCATTGCACTTGCTTTTTCCATTGTCTCTTTTGCGATGAGAGGTAAACAAAGAGCGTTCACTGCTTAAATTCAGGTTGCCAACACCGATTTTTGTGCGGCATAAGGATTGTCGTTTTAAAAAGGAAGTTATCCACTATATTGTCAATGAAAGAAAGTTGTCCACTATGTTGTTTTGCACTGTCAAAAATCAAGGTTTCGGTGGAACAGTAATGCTCTTTCAACGGTCGTTAACGATTTATAATGCCCTTTAAAACACAAAAACAGCAACTATGCAGGACACCAACAAAAATTCACAACGACGAAATCAAATGGTTTACAAATCTGAAAACACAAAGAAAGAGGGGGGGAGCGAGTGCACAGCACATAACAACGCCATGTCCCCCTCACTCAGGTACTGTCGTTTAGCGTCGTTTCGGGGAGTTTCCCTCCCCCTCCCCCTACCCCCCCCCCCCCATCCCAGTGAAATGTGTGACTTTAATTCCGCTGTTTATGACTCACGAGCGAGCACAATAGTCTCATACAACTGCACGCATGCATAGAACACACGTTACACGCACACACAAATACACATAGGAATACACACACAGACACTCTCATAACGGACTCTCATACACACAGACAGACACGTACGACATATACACAGACAGACACGTACTCAGCTAAATTTTATGTGAAAAACATTTTCGAGAAGCAAGCGTAGTGCGATTTACTTGCAAGTTTCCGTGGTACATTAGCCAATTTTTGTTTGTCACACACACACTCAGCTCATTCCAAAAGTGCTCATGAAGGCATTATTGCTGTTGGCAAGAAGAAAGCTGAGCGCCGTTCATATCCGACTTGAAAAAGTATTTCACTTAGTGGGATTTTCATATTGAATCGCTTCAAAAAATCATCTCGCTAAATAGAGAGTTAATTCTATATTAGCCACTTGATTTTTGTAAAAGGCGAAATGTCACTTTCTTTGAACCTCGGGCTGTTTTTCTCGTAACCGCTATCCCTTTAGTTGTGGAATAATTTTTCAAAACACACCGCCCCCTTGTCGAAAAAGCTAACCACCCCTTCATTAAACTCGAAATCTCTATCTAGATCTTTCTGTCACCCTTCCCAACCATGCTGAATAAGTAGCTGTGAACCACTACCTTCAACGCTTCTGTCCGTTTGGGCGAGGAATAACTGGTGAGATTATCATTCGGAACCCAAACTTTTCAACTTATACATGAGGTGTCGTTCCATAAATGTATTCAAGATGAATGGTGTCGAGATCGAATGCTATTGCAATGCGCGCGAGTTCTTTCCACTTATGGCAAGGACGCGACCAGAAAAAATCATGTGGGGAACCGGTGGGAAGAAATAGGGAGAGAGGATCCTAAGTGGAAAATGGACCCGCACCATCTTTATTTATTTGTTCTTTTCCTTCTGCTGGCCATCTGCGTCCTTTCCTTTCTATTTACTGTACGAAGTTCTAAGGGGACTACTCGCGTCACTTCTCCTGTCTTCGTTCCTTGACTCAAAACATCACCTAGGTAGATCCTCCTATAAAAATGTGACATCATTACTGGCGACAATTTCACGCAAAATCATTTCTACCTGATTTTGTTGCGCTAACGTATCCTTGACAACATCGTTAAATGAGTACGGTATTAAGGGCGGTGATATAGAAGGTTCAATAAATGGCGTCGTTTCAGTGAGCGTATTTCCATCGCTAGACAAATTTAATATGGTTCGCACTGTGGCTGGTGAACGGCTGTGTTGAAGGGGCTGCGTCGAAGCAGACGAAATCTCCTCGGCTAAAACCAACGAAATTCTGCGAGAAGTTATTGAAGATTCATTTCCAACACTCGTTCATATGTTGAAAGCATTCTTTGAAGACTAGCTGACAGCTAGTGAAATTTATTCAGGCCAATTTATTTATGGCATAGTCACATTCAAGATTTTGGAAGTCACACCTTGAATTTTCCCCATTTTCAAAGAACTTTTGGTTACTTGGCTAAGAAATTGAACAGGGTAATGGAAGTACAGCATTCTAGGCATGAAAACTCTAGAGGAGATGCGTCTCTAGCGCCCTTTCTCCTGTACTCTCTATCACTTTTACCAATGACTTTATTAGCTGCCTCGTAACTCTTTCATATAATGTGAAGAAAAATAACTATTTCGGACTCATCAATCCTTACTGTGTAGGCGCTCAGTACACAAAGGTCAGCTGATAGGAACAGTAGACTGATATGACTAAATCTAACTGAATCACTTATTTCTAAAAACAAACGCTCAACCAAAGTAACTAGATAAAACATAAAAGATTCAAAAATCAACAAACAGTAATTTATTAGAGCGTTGCAATTTCAGCAAGTAATAGCATTTTGCTCTCTTGAGCTGCTTTTAATCTAATTCCCTTAAAAATGGCATAGCAGATATGAAATAAATCAGTGTTTTATGCTTATTAGATTAGAAATTTTTTCTAATATAAGTTTTGAAACAATTCGACCAGTACATAAAATTGTAAAATCCCAGTATGAAAACATGATTGATGTGATTTGCTTCAAAGCGATTGTATAATTTCACTTATTAACACATACCGAATCCTGAATATATTCGCATAAATAAGGTGTTTTTATGTTCTGAAACCGTTTAGCTATATGGGCAAAAGTCTTTTTTCCCATGCACAACTATTCACTTCTATTATCCATATTACTTACAAATACTCATCCATAGCATTTCTAAAATATAAATTCTCCATCTATAAGATTTATTGTTATTTAACACATCAATGATTGCACGGGAAGAAGCAAAAAAACGCCTATAGTAGGAAAAGAAAAGAAAGAATCGGTCCTTCTGATATTTGCTTCCACAGTAAACAAACCAACTTCTCAATGCGACATGCGTGTAGAGAAGTGTTACGATGTAACATACTGCATATCAAGGGTCATCCGACGATTCCTGTGTGGGTAGGAAACGGAGGAATTCTGTGTGGGTAGGAAATAGAAGATAAGCGCAAATGGGATAACAACACTTACGATCAACACTAGGAGTGGCGGCGTGCGGGTTAGAAGGATACTCTGTTACTGAAGTACAGATCGGAGTGCATTCAGGAGCTGCTGAGGTCGCTATTTGACTGAAATAGAATCCTCGATAAGTATGAATTTTAGCATAAACCAACACTAATTTAACAGCAACTTACTAACGAAAGAAAACAAAAACGAGTGAAATAAAAGCAGAGTAACGTGGATTCGCATTTCGAGTGATCTGATCGCACCTACAAACCTTTTTCTTCAAGAGAAAAAACATTGCTTTCATATGTTCCGATCAATTAAAAATAAAAATATGGCCAGTGCAAATTGTATGCGAGTTTTTAATCACTTTTGAACATCTAAAATTCTTTTCAAATTGAAAAATCAACAAGAATTGTGAGAAAAAACCAATTTTTAGCGTATAGAACGCCAATAAAAATTTCGTGAAAGGCTTCGGTAGTTGAAGCTTTATGAAATAGGGAGATCGATACACAAACTACGCATGCAAAGAGGGATGTCAACATTAATATGCGCTTCCGGTGCAAATTTATGGAAGCGAATGAAAACGTCGAATTTTTTGGCAGCTACAAATGTATTTGATATAGGAAGCTAAAGTGACATTATCTACTTGCAACTTCGATAGTGAAAACGCAGTGGCAAATAATTTTATTTAACTCGTCGTGACGGTCATCAAGTTCTCGTTCGGAAGAAAGTGTTAGTGCAGATTAATTAGATTAGATTAATCCGCACTCAACGCATGCGAGGGTTGAAGGAACACGTTAGCAATTTTCAATAAAAACGAGAAAATGTGATTTTATTAAAGCTAAATTGAGAGTTAAATTTCGATTTCTTTGGAGTAAAGAAACATGCTAGGGTAATCTCTGAGAAATAAAGTAGGCCACCTGATAAAGCGCATTTGTTGGTTAACGAGGCGACCAACGGCCGACTGTCGTGTGCGAACATTTTTATATGGTTGCCAGAGAACAATATACACTTTTGGTGCAAAGAAGCAGCATAATGCGACTGTACCGCTCAGAGAAATACACATACAAAGACTCGTCACTTGAATCTGAAATAAGCGTGGGGAATTTGCATATTCCATGAAAATGCTTTCTATTTGAGCATTTTTTCACTATCATTCAACCAGTTAGGGGACATAATTTCTAATAACTACATCAAAACTCTGTTACTATCGATTCGTAGGGTGTTCCAATAAGCGGGATGCCACTGGACGGCAAGCAATTCATCAAAAGCAGCGAAACTAATGCTTAAAAAGTTCAATTCCAGCTCGGGTAGTGCATTTGTAACGAGTTGGAGTGCAATCGCAAAATCACTTTCCTCCATATGTTCAATAAGAAGGTTTACTCTTACTCTCAGAGAAAATTAAGAGTGTGAGGTGCTGTTATGAAGCAACTTGAGGTATCTAGTAAAATATTTTTAGCAACCTATCCTTTATTTCTAGGATGTCGCGTGATATTGACGTTTACTTATTTTAACACGTAAGAGGCTCTAAATCCCCGACCCAAAAGGGAGCATTGTGTTACTGCGTTGCCCTATAGAAGTTCGATGTTATGCATGGCTCTTGCCTTTAGAAGACATCAAGGAAATGCAAAATAACAAGAAATAGAGAAATTTATACACTCAGTATTTATTCTTCTATCGGCAAACACCCAAACATCAGAGAATTTTTTTAAAAGATGAATATTATTCGAAATGACCGAGTTTTGCTTTTTCCCTGGATTAAGGTTTCGTTCTGCTCAATTTTATGGACGCCAAATTGCAGAAAACGTTTGGCGAATTTCGTGTGCAATACTCTCTTTGCTCTTTAATGAAATATTCGATAGCAGAAATCGTTAGAATTATCAAAAATTTCATCCCTGTATTATGCACTCAGCGAAAAGTGTAGAAGTGTATTCACCTGGCAAATAGGATTCCATAAGAAATGCAAACGAAAATAAATTAAGCACCTTAAATCTTAACTTGGCCATCCACTTTCAAATTGCTTTTATGGGGTTCACAAAGCGCTTTATAGTACTGTTATAGTTGCGTATATATGTGTTTATGCACCCTTTAGTTTCAACTCATGAATTGCTGTAGATTTATGAAATTTGATGAGTTTTATGTGCACACAGGTGACTTCTTCTACTACCGTTCCCATTGGTAAATCAACTTCGATGGAATTATAGGTACTTAAAAACGTAAAAAAGCTTGCATACCTTTTTTTCCCATCAGATTTCAGCTGACATCGACGATCGGATCACAAAACGACCCATTCTTTTGCAGAATGTTTAAAGAGGTTGGAGAATATTATGACGCTTATTTTATTTTTTTATTGCGAACTTATGAAAGTGATTAATCAGACGAGGAGAACATGAAAGTGCAAATTGCATCGTCTCATTTAGCACGCTCATCTACTTACCTACTAGTTATTTTCAACGCAAAAGTGCAAAGTGGAAAAGAGACGAATTCATCGCCTCAATTCTGAATAGGAAAACTAAAAATTTTATCAAAGGGAGCAAGGTTATTCGTTGTATGCGAAAAATAAAAAAGAATTAATAACTAGAAAATGGAAAACAAAGTAAAACATAACAATTCATTTGCTTGCGGCTATTTCAGTAAGACTATAAAAAGCAATTTCAATGCATTACTTCGTATCATTCATGCAATCCGCAACTCAATAATACTCAAAGAAATGAAATCCTTTGCAGTCATTTATATAATATCACTCCATATCACTAAGGACCCATTTAATAATCCTAGAGGTAAAAGGAAACGTGCCATCAGTAACGACTAGTAATGATACGGTCATGCATTCATTTGAAATGAATAAAGCTGAAAAGCGCGTCAGATATGCTGACATGATGTGCTATCTAGTGACACATTCCTCATCAAAGATTTTCATAAGTTGCGCATAATTAATGAAAGAAGTAATGCATTCATATTTTCAGTGATTCGGTGGTTGCTGCAAATCTACGAATGATTTGTATTTTTCTGATTCAACCCATTAGATGTAAAATGAGGAGGCACTTAGTGTAAACTACATTAAGCTGCTTTTTTCGTTTCTTTAAATGTACATAATTGTTTTCGAATTTAATAGACCAGTGAGAAGGGCGATAGAGTTTATGCTTATATGGAGAAAATATACTCATCGAAATGTGCAACTGCAAATGCAGTGGTCATCGAGTTGAAATAACCACAGAGAGGTATGATGCGTTTTACAAGGCGCATAACATTGCAATTCATATCGCTATTTGTAGCGCAATTATAGCTTCGAAGTATATAAACAGAAATAAAAATCAAAAAATATCACCACTTACTTTGATATTATTTTGAGTTGCGAAATAAATTGGCCCTGAAAGAAATCAGTGCACAGATTTATCAAAACAACTAAGCAATGCTTCCACGGTTTAATGTCATCCCACTAAAGATGATAAGATTAACTGCGCTAAAATATGGTTGTCGATATGGTAGTGAAAAAATCCACACGTAAAATTTCGTGTATTGCGAAGAGAAATGATAACGAATATAAATGCTCTGTAAAACTCATCGTTATTAATAGCAAAAACGTCACTATTAATACTACGAATATTTTCTTATTATCTAAGCAACTTTATATGCAAATTTGCAACACTTCTTAAACAATATAAGAAACACATGAGTGAAAAGATGAGAAGAATAAATTTATACATACCAAAAGAAAGCCAGAGAATGCTCGTGCTGTACATTGTAAAACCGATAAGACGTGTCTCGTTGAAATTTTCGGGAATTTTACGCGTCTTAAATGCGTAAAGTGTGCACGCGATAATCAGCACCATATTGTACATCAAAGAGATGAGCAAATGGGCTGCGGTTGCTTTACATGTGAGTACTGCATCGGTTCGTGTTGGGAATTGAACAGCCGTACCTGGTGGATCGAGTATCAACCAAAGCACTGAACCCACCAATTGCACCGCAACGATTGCCGCACAGATGCCCACCTTGAAGAATTTATAACGCGGTAAGAATCACGGTAATAATAATCGGTTAATTTCCTTTTCAAACACTTCACAAGAAATTTCCACCAATCGTTAAATGACTTAAATCCTGCTAATGCAATATTTGTTTCAAGTTGTGATATAATATTAAAAAAGAAAATATTTCGCTTAGTTTAATTATCATTACAAAATGCTTTCGAAAAAAATGCAAATTTCATCAACTGCGAGGTACCAAATTATTATAATATGGACAACTATGCATCCAAGATTTTAGAAATATTTCTTCAGCCCTCAAGATGGTGCGAATTTTCGTTTGTTGTGTAGAAAAGGTATCTACGGGGAAATTGAAAGTGGATTAGCAGCATGGTTACAGAAAAAATAGACCTGTGCACGCGGCACAATACATCCAGGCCTTGCCGCACTCTGCGGTGAAAAGACTCTAGCCAGACGATTGGTCTTTGTGAGGATGGCTGCATAGATGGCCGACATTGAGAGGCCAATAAGAACCCGTGATGCGGCACAGATACCAACTGTTGGCTTTGAAACGAGCACAAATGTGACCATATAGCAAAGTGATATACCGGTCAGCATACAGTAACACAATTCGCGGCCAGATGCCATTACCACTGGCGTTGCGCTGTATCGAATAAAAACCTGGAAGTGCATTTAATAACTTAGAAATAACATCCTTGTTCATGAAAATATCGCACTAACAGTTCCCATGTGTGGCTTGAAGTCAAAACTTGAAACTTTGAAAAGATGAGAATGTCCCCTTTTTCAGTGTGCAGTGTCTTTTAATTGTTGTAGGTGGAATCTGATTGCCGCGACAGCCTTATTCGAACATCAACGATACAGCCGCTTGATTAAAGACGATTTTCTCAAACTTTCACAAACTGCACGTATACGTGTAAGCAGGTGCTTTCCCTGTCTTGCAGCTTCAACTCACGGATAATAAAATAATGCTGAATTCTACTGCAGAGAATATGAGTCGACGAAACGCCTATCTCAATTTCAATCTAGTTAGTTATCTTCTCATTGCCCGACTAAGGCCTAAATGTGCCATATAATTTCTAAATGAATTTTGTCCTGCTTCCATATCTAGCTGCAAATTATTCGATACTAAATTCCCAGTCGAGAAATCCTCTAAGCTCTGAAAAAGTTATTTAGGAAGGGGTTTCCGAGGAATTATTCCCTTAATTTTGTACATCTTTGCATTATGAGGTCGTGTGCGTTTGTGTATGTGTGCGTATCTGCGTCCATCTGTTCGGTTGTTCTTTTCGTCGGCAACAGTTCTGTTCGTCGTCAGCATGTGAACACTTTATTATTTGTACGAGATCATTTTAAGCGCCGAGCTACGTGGAGGGTTGGCATCCTTGATGGGACACTACAGCAGCAGTAACTACGAGCGCCACTTGGACCATAAATTCATAGGTGAAAGAATATTTGAGCAGTTTTTGCAAGCAGGCTTCTTTTTGTCTCGACCTTAAGGGCGAAACACAACGAACAGTAGCGCTCATTGTCTGTAACGCCTCCAAAAACATAATTCGACTAATGGGCACAATATGCACACAACAGAAAGATCAGCCACAAACTTGCAGGTTCATTATTGCAGTTGATATTCTACATGAAGTCTTCATAAACTCATTATATTATGAAGCGAAAGCGTCATAAGCTCCAGGAAGTGAACTGTGGGAATATCGAACAAACTACGCGGATCGGTCTAGTTACGTTTACTGCAACGGTATCTAAAAGATTTGCTATGCTGCGTTAATTTGTCTAGCTTCGTTTGCAACGGCGTTATCCATAATACGCGTAATTGCATCTCAATATGGCACATTCTGACTGGAACTCAGCATGATAGCGGTTTTAACATCATTTTAATATATCGAAATGTTCGTTGATTTCTACGACAAAAATATTCTAGGACAATTTCATAAAATTCCATAAGATGTAGGCTTACAGAAACGACAAAAACAGTGGCAGCAATGCCCAGAGTAGAGAATGCTGCAGGAAGTACAACCCAAGGACTATTGTATTCGAGCGTTGTAGGAGGGATTGGTTTGCACGCGTCCAGATTCGCATTCGGAACTTCACCTAGCGGGCATTGTACACAACTGAAAAGAGAAATTATTTGGAGAATATTATGGAGAATGAAAGGTAAAAATATCGGTGAAGATTTTCATTGAAGTCGTTTGTTGAGCATTTAAATTCGCATTGCCATTTTGGAAATGGAGTTTTTATCTATTGAGAAAGGAATCTCTTTCAATATGAGGATTGACACAGGTATAACTGCTCAGAATCGTTTCATCCATATCAACCAAGTCACAACACGAGGCTAAAAATCTCTAACTTGGAATCACCATAATGTAGGCTCAAACATGACTTGACTTTTGTTATAAAGTTGTGTGAGGCCTTTCTGACGTATCATTGTCAGAAATATTTCAATTTGCACCTTCTCGAAGTCAACGTGCGCATCTCTACTTCCTGCAGATACCGTATATGCACTCACTCCTTCAGCTTTTTAGGTGCGACTGAATCGTTTCGCTGTACGTACTATTGCTGCTCTTACGTAATGAATATCTGTTTGCTTGGACTGCAATTCGGCGAACATTTTTCTTTTCATTGGTGTTTAAGCTCACATACTTTTTGTATGTTTTTCCACTTTGGAACGCTGGAGTAAACATATAAATGGACGAAAATTCTGCTGAAGAATTCCTTCGTTCATTGTGAGCACCGCTATCTCCTATGCTACTCAAATGTTGACTACTCGAACTCTTGCAGATTTTTCGTCTCAACTATTACTGGGAAAAAATTTTTTAAAGAAATTCGTAGATTGCCTTTGTTCACTTCAAATATAGAGCAATTTTGTGCACTAAAGGTGAAACCTGGTTTCGTTGAGTACAATGGAGGTCGTAACATCACAAGGAATGCACGTCCAACAGCATGTTTGGTCTTGATAGGCACGATAGTAACCCCGATCACATTCCGTACTGCATACTGATAGAGGTAACGTTGCGGCCCACTTTTTGAGTCCGCTTCTGCAGGAAAGTAGCGTTACATAAAGAATAATGTTATCGCAGTTTAAATATGGGACTCATATAATCACCATTGATTTGATTATCTTCACGAGTAAAATTTCGGTAAAAACGATAGGCTGCGTCTATCGAGTTGTAAGGTGTTTAAAATGTGCAGGTAGAATCGAAATGTATGGATGGAATTCAGCAGTAGTGGAAGTATTTAACAAGTAATTGATCAGTTCTGTCCGAATGACGAAAAGCACTAACTGTGTAGGCGAATAATTCCCCGACCAGTAAAACGAACAAAACCTAGGATTTTCCAGGAATGCGAATTAAACAGAAAAGTTGTTCCGAAGGTCAAATACATAATTTAAAACACTCAAAAGACAACAAAATAAGCCAATTCTAATCAAAGCACCTTGTTTTCAGGCTTTTTTTGTAAGTTGACGAGGGCATCAGATGTGGATAATTCCGAAGAATTAAGAGCAATAAACAATCTTTAGCCAACGTAAGCATTTCGTACCTGACTTTTTCAACATCCAAATAAAATTCTTTGCCAGCAATCCACTTGCCCACTTTCGTATATTGGCCCTGATCGTTCAGTTGATAGATGCTGTATTTGCCGATTCCATCTCCATTGGCGTCGATCAATGGTGGACTACCAGCTGTAATGACACACAAACCGTCGCTCATATAAGATATCCTTCTATTTATGAACTAAAACATATGCAAGTGAAATTTTTATCGTGCTATTTGTTGTATGCAATGATATTTTCTCTAAATACTATCGAAGTAAAACTTAATAAAAATAAAATTTTATAACTTCATTAAGACGCGCTTAAAATAATGCACTCGTGCAAAGACTTCAAAAAAAATTAAAAACAAAATGCATACAAAATAAATTCATATTCAATAATTTAATGTGAAAATGAAAAAAGAACAGTGGTAGACATTACGTGCTAAAGATACATTGCGGTAATATTCCTGCAGACGGCTTCCTTCAAAACCAATCCTCGACACGTTGCACTTATCAAACGGCAATTTACCACATGATGACTGAAGAGAAATTATTTGTCTTTATACAAAGAGAAATGATTGTAATCGGTTCGATACGATATAAGGCAACAATTCAATGTTTAGACGATGAAAAAAAAAATTAGAAATGTTGCAAAAGTAAGTTGGTAGGAATTATTTCCCTCTATGAAAAGCTTCATCTCTGCATTTCAAGCAAGCCTCTTATTTTTTTACATTGAAAAGATAGGTCACCGAAATGGCACAATTGTTTTAACATTCTTAGGAAAATTTGTTCTTTTCGCAAGTGAATGGTGGCAGAGATGCTATCAGTCTGCCGGTAACATATGCCTCCATTAATCCGACAGACATCTATATTGGCAACACAATATTTACATCTTTAAACGCAAATCATTGAGATGTAAATGCGATTGTTAAATGTCGCTTGAGTGAACGCTAACCTTCACATAACGATGAAGTGCCATAGCGACCACATTAACAGCATCAACAACTGATGGAACATAAGCTTCTTGTTGGAAGGTGATGCCAAAATCGAGGAAACACTCGCCAAAATTTTCGTGCTTATGTGTACAATTCAGAGAATCCCAATATTCGCGCAGAAACGTGTTCGAGGGACCAAGACCCTTGAAGTACATATTGAAGCCTGAATGCCAGAAAAAACTAAATATCAGAAATGTTCGGATTCACACAATCTCATTTCATCAAAAATTCTCCTATTCAATGAACGCTGTAGAAGGTTTCATTATGATAGTAAATACTCTTCGGGGCATCATCGATCTATACTTCAGTTTCCTTTATATGCAAAATGCATAATTTTATTGTTACCTCAGCGTGTGGCCACCCTAGCCAGGATGGGTAAACTGAAAGTTGCAAGCAAGTATAACCCTAACCCTTCCTCTTAGAGATCGAATGATTACATGGGACAGAACAACTGTTAAAGACGAATGGAAGCTGGATGATATGACTCTCTCAGTAGAAGTTTCACTCATCCCGAATCCTCAGTACATGAAGGAGCTGTATATAAAGACTGTACAAGATGTAGTCTATGTCATAATATGAGCTACAATAGAAATAAATTGGAGAAAAGTGTTCAAGAAATCCTTGCAAGTTGGATCGCTGAAACCGAAAAGTCACCATAAGAAATAATGAGGCATTTTGAAAGTTCACCAGGAACAGTCCTCAAATCGGGTGCAATCGTGATAGCACCACTTGCAACCATCTCGTAGCCGTTCACAACGGATTGTTTGATTCCCCACGAATCACTTGCTACGAACCTGTAACAGCCAGTGCACAGTATTCACATTCAATTATTTTCATATACTTGGGCGGTGAATTGATCTCGACAAGATCAGATCTAATAAAAAGTGACCAAAAAATATTCAAATCCTACGAATGTATTGAAATGTCTACGGGTTGGTTTAAAAGGCAGTTAACTTGTGATGTTAATTATGTCCACCAAATTTTGTAATTCTAGACTCAATAGCCGAGCAGTTGAAGCTATCAGCCTGATAGATATTCAATCAACATACATATACATATGCACTGATATGACGCGTTGTCATAATGTACTTCGCAGATGCAAATCTATAAAAATATTTGATAACACATGAACAAACAAGACATGAGGATGAAGAATGAAACAGCTAATGACGATAGTTCAATAGTCAGAGCGTTGCAAATTGTCTAACTGGGCTGAAAAAAGGTAAAATAAAGCAAGCATGGCTGCTTGTGAAGAAACTGATAAGCAAAAACTTCAATTCGACATAATAAATCAAGAAAAAAGAGACCAGAAATAGTTATCGAGAGTAGGATCCTCTTGAATCATCTGATCGAGTTTTGCTAGTATCCTTCTCAAATGGTCTTCATCGACAAACATCACCACACCTCTAGCTTTGCGTGTACTTCTCATTCGAAGTATGAGCTCTCTTCAAATATCACAATATTAGCCATTTGAGAATTGTTCATTGATATTGCTTACGGGAATTCATACTTTTTTCCAGTAAAAATGATGATTGAAAAGGTTGTCAAAGTATTTTCTGCTGCGATAAACTCAATGACAAAAATAATGAAACACAGAAATTCTTAGTTTGCCGTTTATCACTGAAAAATTCTTTACAAGAAACTTGAAATGCATCGTTTTCCAAATACATCTATCTAAGAATTCAAAATTCGCAATAATTTCTACAAAACTTTTTTTTCAAAAATTTCATATTCTTTCTAAGAAATAATCCTCCGTGTCGGTTCTCGAAATGACAAATTGGTCATTTCAAAAACACTAGCATCTGTGACATAATCGGTCGTTGAGCATGGATGCGATTATTGGTTATGATCCTCAACAAGATCATAAAAAATCGCGTGCAGCTAAGGTTGCGTCTTTGAATACAGATCCTCTGACGCTTTCCACACTATGAACAAGGTTGTACAACGGAAGGAGCTCAAAGGCGGACACATGGATGCAACTCAAAGCGCAAACCTATAGTGTTTATCTCCCCAGCGTCTGCTGATCTTGTGCACGTCACCATCGATGCAAACACCACGTTCGGTGGCTGCAGCACGGAATGAATCCATTCCTCGCTCTCCGTAGCTACCCGTAACTGCCACTGCGTGCACATATGTCCATCCTAGTGCTGAGACCTTAAATGGTGATATGGTTGCTTCCTTTGATGGTCTATGGAATTCGCAGACGAACATGAACACGAACGCAAAATAACTGAGACAGTGCGAGACTGAAAGTGATGAATTCAATGATAAAAGAATAATGAAAAGTGGGCGTGAAATCTAAGCTGTTAGGCAGCGCGACTGCTGTTGTTAAAGCTCCTGAAGTAGGATGCAACACAAACAGTACGAGTCGTTAACTCAATAGAATTGTTTGCGTAGTGGATGCACACTAGAGGCACGAAATTGATAATGAAGTTCGGAACCAATAAGGAATGAGTGGTAGGCAAACAATACCAAATGTGCCATAGCTGTAGCTTGAAGATTGTCGGGAGGTACAACTCTTGAGAAGTACTCGAACCTGCAAATGTACTTTTAGCAGTTTTAAAAAGCTTAGTGAAAAAAGATCATTTATATTTCTGGAAGATAGCATATTTTGTTGACTGAAAGAGCAAATGTCCCATATCCTACTCCGAAGATGGAGTCTAAGGATCAAGGTAGCAATTTCGTTTCGAAGCAATATGTTAAATCAATGCCTGGCTTGAATTCGTGAAGGCACTCAAGCATTAGCTGTAAGTGTTGGGGAACAAACAACGATGATTTCTCCTCAAACAGTAAAAAATAATGTATTTTTGAAGCAATAAAATAACGCTCTTTAAACACCCCTTTACTTCGCCTGCAAATTAAAAAATGTTTGCTTTTTTGTAGAGCAGCCTGCCATTTGAGAATCGATCAACTTCCTTGCAACAAATCCGAAGTAATAAAATTGTTTGAAGAGTTCCCCCATTACCGATATTGGGCTTCAAATCATCTTACTTCTGCGGCCCATGTGTCATTTGCATAGCTTTATCCGCCTCTCATATATAATCCATCGTATTCTCTGTATGCATAGTATTTATAACCTGTGCTTTAGATGGAAAGAACTAGCAATTCAAAAAAGACCTTGTTTCGTCGCTTAACGTTTGGATGAACATTCAGTGGAAAATGTTTTAAATGCGCTTCCTGAGTGAGAGATTAGGCGCAAAATAGAAATCATTGGAGCGTATCAACTAACTTTTCACTCGTGCGTTTTTCAGCATTTCCATTAATTGCGACCACCAACGAATGGATTAAAGGATCTATGAAAATGTTGACCGCTTATGAAAGTGAACAATCGGGGGGAGAGGGGGGGGTGGTGGCAAAAAGTAATCTTAGTCAACAGTCAAAAATACTCAACAGCAAGTAGCGATTTTAACTGGCAAAACTATTTATTTATTTAATAATTATACACATATAGTTGTGAACAATAGGTTATGAAAAGAAAAAGAGCATATCGCCTATTTAACGATTTTCTCATTTCGGAATCAATAACACATGCTCAACGAATCAATTTCTAGACTGGTGAAAATTATGTGGAAATTTCACAAAACAGTTGTGGCGCGGAATTTAATCAATATATATTTTTTACTTTACTGCATGAAACAAAGAGGAAAACCTAATGACTGCGGTTGATTAACAGAAAGGCAGTAATTTGAAATATTCGCGAACACAAATTCAGATCACTATGAATGAACATTCATTTCAAAAGCTGTGTTATGCGTTTTGAAATTATTATATAGGCATAAAATTTCTCATTGCGGTAAGAATAAAATCACTGGAAACTTCTGCATATGGGACGCTAAGTTCAGTCCACTCATACAGTCGTATGTTTGAAAGTGCATTTAAATGTATAGAAAAATTGCAAATACCCTCTAAACGGTAATCATATATTTTCCTTATCAGCATCTCAAATTCTAATGTCAAGGAAGGAATATATGGAAACCTCGGTTTCTCGCTGAGTTCGGCGCCCGTTGATGAATAGCTAACTTGTGGAACCTGAAATTCACAAAATTGCTATCTGAGCTAAAATTATGAATCGGTTGAGTGGAAATTTTTCATCTCAGCACTTTTGGAGAGCAGAAATTCAAAATTCGAGCCGACACATCATCAAAGCGAATTCATTTGCTTTCCTCGTCCCATCATCTTTTTTCGTCAACATTAGAAGTCAGTGACTTCCATAAGAAAACAAAGAAAAGTTACTGAAGGGCATCTTGAGACCACAATGAGGGAAAAGTAATCTCGTTTTTGTTTTAATTTGTTCGGTTAATTATCCTAAGAAATTATTTGGAAATTCCAGGCTCTCTCATATATGAGATACTTATACATTTTTTTCTTTTCCTCACTCCACTCATTTTCCAATTAATACTTCCCTACCTGTCCAGCCACACATTAAAAAAAAAGGATCAATTTTAATGTTTTCGCGAGATGCACATATCTACTTCAATTGGCATTTTATGGTCACAGCGATCGAAAAAAAGGTCAACTGGTAAAAAAAAAAAACGTGAGGAAACGCTCCAGTTATTCGAGAAGATGGCAAATTGGCAATAGAGTTAAAGCCAGTTTCCTCATCTAGGCACATATCACATTGAATTAATATTTTATTGTGCTCTTCTCTGCTAATTGATTAGCTTTTCACTACCTATTTTTGAACTGAATTAATCGCGAGCGATTCCTTGCTCATTCGCCTTTTAATGCACTACTGATGTTCACTAAGTAAGGGAGTATACAGAAGTAAATCATTGACGAATAGATTATGACGCACACGGTTCGTACTTATATTTGAGTTGTATTGCTGAAGGAAAAGCACTGCTGAAATTGAACAAATGTAAATTTTAAGTGTTTTCTACAGTGCGATATTCCAATCGCTCTAGAAAAAGCGTTTCGATAGCTCATTTTTGAGCAATAAAATTTTCCAAATGAATATGAACACGAGATAAGTGGACAGTAACGGTATGCTAAATTGGATCTTATATGAGGCTCAGATGTAAAATCTTCTGTGAAATGTTCGAAATATTCGTCATCCTATTGCGAATCGAGACTTACAAATGCTATCGTGAAATAAGTCCATCGAGGCCAGCAACCACTCAGTTTTCAGCTTAGTCTGCAAGAATAACAAGCTTTACGTCATTTCGTGCTATTGTTCAGTTAAGCAATTATCAGACAAAGAATGCGAAAAATGCTTTAGAATAAGCTTCAAAAAATGACCTTAAAAAGTTGCAGCATTGAAGCAACCATAACGGATACTTGACTGCTAGCCGCACCAATAACAGCGGCTACCGGTTGCTCACTATAGGTAGGTCGAGAGCCATCCATACAGATTATGCCATCACCAGAAGACATCATTGTCTTGATGAAGACAAGCGTCTGTTCGAGTGCATGCGAATCAACTGAGCTGAAGTCACCAAAAGATAGATATTCATGGCTCAAGAAAAAAAATGAAAATCAACTAAATATGTCAAAACTGTTGCTTCAAGGAGTAAGGAAATCAAATTAAGGAAGAAGGGAAGCCATTATGTACTTGCACAAATGAGCTCCCTTTGCCAGTCTCTCTGTTGCCGATTAAAAAGTGAATTCACAGCTTGCGACACTATGATCTCACCCCAAATACGCACCTTTAAAAGACTCACACCTCGACCTGCTCTACTATGTTTCATTATAGAACAATAAAAACTGATCTATCGTGTTTCAATCTCGCAAAAACAATGTTCCTATGTGTGTGCGTGTACGTGTGTAGGAATGTATCTGTGCGTGTGTGTGTATGCGTATGTGTGATGTGTGCATGTGTGCATGCTTCAATTCGAGTACCACACCACTGCTGAAGCTAGGACTAGGAAGTATGTACGTGTAATGCATGCAATAATTCACATCGATCTATCAATTTGGAAAAGAGATAAGCATATAAAACGTTAAGAATCTGCACTTATTGTACGCCCGGACCGGTTTTTATATTACAGTGATAGGGTCACAGGAAATAGATTGTCCTAAAAAAGTTTTGCAGGTATTTGAATCTGCTCATTCGATACTGACGAGTCGATTCATCGTAGTTTCGCTTAGGAAAAAGCTCGGCATATTTTATTTTTTGTTGCCAGCTTGCGCAGCATCGATCAGAGGAGCTGAATAAGAAAGCGCATGCCGTATCAGCTCCTCTGTTATGCTTCTCTACTCGTCAAGCATTATGTAATTACTTCTAAGCTTTGAATTTTGTTTCTTTAAACATCACGCTGTTCGGGAAAACAGAAGCGTTGGTGAATAAAATTGTTGCAGACGGCAGCGGAATCAAGAGAAACGATAGGAAGTTACTGGAAGGTTTGCGAAAACAAATTTTCTCATAGAAATACATTGCACAGGAATGGAATTTTCCCTGAAAACAAGACCCATCGATGGAAAACCATGCATTTTTTTGCTGCCTGATGGCCTCAATTATTTTGATTCAGGTCCATCCCCCTTCCCGTCGGAGGAGAGGAATGAAACCTGAATCGTGCTAACAGTCCGCTACAAGCAAGTCCTCAGCCATATGAGACTTCTAATGGCTGATATATTTCTACTAATATGTGAGCATTCATCGTTTAGTATTGTTCGCTGCGTAGTCGGTTTTAAGGCGGCTCCGAGTAGATTCTTTGGCTTCATCCTGCCGAATCATTCCGATCAGTGGCCTCATAGGGACGAAGGCGATGGAGCAAGTCGGAGCTCTCCTCTTGAGCGGAACAATGATGAATCGACTCGTCAATATCCAATGGGCACGAGATGAGCCTAAGCTTTAATCTTCACGCTACCTTATAACTTCAGTTAAACGGAAGTGGTACTGATAGGAAGAGACATTTGTTCGCAAAGAATATTTTGTCGATTAAAATAAATAAATAAATAAAATCTGAGCATTTGGCACACAAGTATGGTATTAAGGGCTTCTGGAGTCAGCCATGGATAGTTCACTGGGGTGTGATTACAGCTTTGCAATGTTCCTAAGCACACTCAGCAAAGACTGCCTCATAGGCTCATTAACAGTGGGGGCTTGGCTTTGTTAAACGTTCAAATGAGGACTGATTGGTGAGAAGAGAAAGTTGACAAATGCGTTGCAATTCGTTGCGGAAATCTCCTCAGGTGGTAATTTTATACGTTTGCTCATCTTCATAGATCACGCATTGATTTTTGTTACATTATGTGGATGGATCGTGCCAATATTTCAGTGAGGCGGTAGGATATATATATATATATATATATATATATATATATATATATATATATATATATATATATATATGTTGGATGTTTTTGAGTTTTGAGCCAACTGAAGTCCGGCTCAGACTGAGAATGATAATGAGTGTTTTTTATGACCAATGAAAAGTTTTCATTGGTCATCAAAAACACTCATTATCATTCTCAGTCTGAGCGGGACTTCAGTTGGCTCAAAACTCAAAAACATCCAACATACATATCCATGTCTGCCCAATGTCAGTTCAATTCTGGTGCATGGCGTAATGCGCCCACCGGAGTGTCGTATAATGTACGCACATGAACTGACGGGAGTTCATAACACGAGGTTGATGACTAGTGAAAAAAAAAACGTCCGCGGTAGCTCAGTGGTAGAGCACTCGCCCGGCAAGCGGGAGGTCGCGGGTTCGTCCCAGTCTGCGGACAAGTTTTCATTGGTCATCAAAAACACTCATTATATATATATATATATATATATATATATATATATATATATATATATACAACACATGAATGCACAGAGGCTGACGCATACCTGCGCGCATGCATGGCCTACAGGCACTGCTCAACAGTTTTTCCACTCTCGGTGCGAACTGAATCTAAATCAGAAATTGGCAAAAACTGTAAGAATTATATGGACAAG
This sequence comes from Baylisascaris procyonis, assembly GCA_037389465.1. Classification (NCBI taxonomy): domain Eukaryota; kingdom Metazoa; phylum Nematoda; class Chromadorea; order Rhabditida; family Ascarididae; genus Baylisascaris; species Baylisascaris procyonis. The sequence continues at coordinate 3,947,279 of JAZARR010000008.1, forward strand.
CACGAATATCTTTGTGTGAAGCGGGCTATTGAACAGCAGCACAAGGGAAAAAAGAGGCAGAAAAGCAGTTTCAAGTCAGGTTCTATTCGAAGTGTCGGTCGTTAGAAACGTTCTAATGAATTTGGAGAAGTAAATGTTGCTTACCAGGTATCGAGGATCTGCGCGCCGAGCGTAATGCCCGGTAGAACGGTATTGTCAGCGTTGACAGCTTCGAGAGCGAAAAGCATCGCTTGAAGCCGCTGAACGCCTTGAGCTGCTTTTAGAAGGCCACACTCAGAGCCGTTGAGGCCCGCTTCATGTACTGGAAACAGTCCCCCGAGCAAAATATCACCTCTCACCAACACCTGCAGCCGTCAAGAACAATTATGAATGCTCATTCCTAATGAACTTGATCAAGAGCTCATTGAGGGGACAGCGCTGTTTAACCTTTTCTCCACTGGCCCAATCTATGCTACGAACAGTCAGCAGCTCTCGAATCCATATTTCGATTCACTATCTCAACTGGAAGTTCAATTCTATTCCTTCACATGGTTAAGGCTATGCTGCACCTTTGCATCTTATGTACATTAATGTCGTAGTCGATGTGACGTCCACTATGCTTTCTTCAAATAAACTTTATAGGGTGAGGGAGCAGTAGTGTACCTGTGTGTATTTGACGTGTTCTCGTCATCATACGGTATTATCTTCTGCCCCTCTGCCATTTTTCTTCTCTCTCTGCCAAAAATGGTTCGTCGTCGTTGTGCTGCAGGACTCGTTAGGACTTCAAGAAGCGATATCATGTATGCTTGACTGAAGACAGCCTGCTACAACTAAGCAGTACGATTATACTATCGGAATGGTACGGTATTAGGAGCCAAGTTTTCTACCTTCCCACAAAAAAACGCTTTGAGAAGCACGGCTTCTACTGACGAGCGTAGGAAAGTGAATTGCATGACGAATTCGAAGACCTTGCACTGAATGCAATGCCAAGCAGGAATATGATGTCACCTGTCGCACTGCAGTCACGGTGGCTCGTGGCGTCAGAAGTAGCGCGTGCAGTGCAGTAGTATAGAAGAGCGTCCGAGAGAGAAGCGTGCAGCCAGTGCAAGTCGCGTGTCGAGCTCGCATGCGTTCTTCGCGACAACTCGACGCACCCAGTTGCCTTCAGATGCAAAGCAAAAATGCATAAAGACGCGCAGTCGCGCTCCACCATGCTCCATTGCGTTCTTCCATTTTCGTTGACCACAGCCGACAACTGGGTAGCATAACGTCCTTGCTAAATCACGCTCTCATATACGTAGGGCAAAACTGAAATGAGTTATAGTTACTCAATATGCGCTTTCATTTTTGACAGTTTCATCAACGGCCTGGCTCAACAGCGATGACCATGGCGAAAAATGAACGTTTTCCAAATCCAACCTGCCTACCCCTCTCTTCGCACCAGAAGTTTTGGCTGGAGCGATGAGGTTATTTCGGTCAGCTCACACATTCCTCGTTCCTTGACATTTGCTCATCGCTTCATTTGCTTATGGGAGGAGGATCCATAGTCCAAGCATGAAAGTTAGAGACAAAACAAGAATGAATATTCGAAATGTACGATAACTTCACGCTAATGAAATGCGTCCTATGATCCACGTCAGTAAATTCATAACAGATTTCAAGAATTGAAATAACCACTTACATCACATCGGTATGGAATGGTACACTGTAACTGCTATAGAAAAAGCAGTTTTCATCTACACTACCCATAAATGTAAGAGCACTGTAAATTAGTATATTCGAATGTTGCGAACAAATTGCAGCAATGGCAAGACCTGAAATTTTCTTTCTCAGTTCTCTTTAAGAGAAAACTTCTTTGAGTTGTTTGCAATCGAGATAAATAAGTTGTTAGAATTTAGATGTTCAGTTTGGAGTTCAAACAACGAATACATTTGTTACTCATTTCATAAGCACTTGGAAGTTTTGCCCCATCATGTCTGACGATGTGTCTTAGTGTGTCTATGTGAGTGTTTTGACATCAGCACATAAGAGAACATCTGACATCACTTCCCTACACCGTAGATAACCTTGCAAATCCAATTTTTTCACGATTCTTTCATTACATCTATTTGAACCATTGATAGTGGAATGTACCATAAAATCTTTGTGCTATTCTTGTGAGCTTATACAAATTTCCACCTGTAAAATTGCACCATGAAAATATGTTTCTGTGCAAATGTATCTGCACGTCTATCTGCGCATCCTCGCAATACTTTGAACTAGTGATTCACTAGAGCTGCAGCTGCAAAATTTGATGACTACGACGATAAACACGATAGCATGCACTTCCTTTACCACTATTCAACAGCGCAGTTGCAACTGCTGGCTATTTTTCATTTTACAACAGTCGGATCGCATTACAGTTGGAAAAGCTTGTCAGTTTGTCTGGCATGATACACGCTTTGCGTTTCTTCCACTCATCTAACCAAGGAATTCCTTAGATTACTAATAAATGTAGCCATAAAATATCCGGCATATTGGCTTCATATTTCACTTCATATGGCCATTCGTCCCCGATAACGTCGGCCCTTGCGTGATCTGACCGCTATAAAATAAAGATCGGGTCAATGTTAAATGCATGCAAATTTTTTGGGACCTTTAAATACCGTTGGCCCTTTTCGCCATTCAGCGTAAAGACGTCATAATATTTTGCCCTACAATGTGTATAGATCCACCAAATTCCTTAACGCAAGCTCCAATATTCCATGAGTTGAACTTTTAAGCAAACAAATACGCGTACATGTGTGTAAATGCCTGAAGGTAGAATGTTGCTATATTTCGCTTTGCAACTGCACGTTTTCAGATTCGTTTTTATGAAGTTGATAGCCTCAAAAGTTTCTCTGACGCATACGACCTTCTTGCGCAGCATTCACATTGCTCCATCCTCCGTTATGAAAATGCGTGTTCGCCTCACCGCTGTTGGAAAAACCCCCGGTCACTTGTTGCGAAGGGCTATCGTCCGATCATCGTGATTTCCTCTGTTCCAAAAAGTCTTTGAAATAAGGATTAAAGATGATTTGTCATGTCATTTCACATGGAATAGTCTACTTAATTCCACTCAGCGCGGACTTCTTCCTAGCAGATCTGCATTTCTACATTTGCTGTTTAGAGCACTGCGTAATGGCGTGGAATACGAAACTTCGAATGGGCACCTTTTTATTAAGTTGAGGCTCTTGTCGGTCGTTTGCTGTGAAAGAGTAAAAGACTCTAGACTAATAAGTTGGAGTCGCTAAAGTTGGAGAAGTATTGCGTTGTTGGCTGTTTTTTTAAGTATATTATAAGAATTCTGAGCGATCCAGCATTCCGTGTGCACCCAAATTTTAATAACGTGTATTGGCATGACTTTGTTTCTCGTTTTTAAATGATGATTCCAATGACATAGCAGTGTCAGGATCACCTGCGTTTTCCACCTCTTTTCCACCTCTTACGAAAAGATTTCGATCGTTTGGAGAACTGATCAAACTTCTTGCAAGTTACGCAATGCTGCACTCTTATAGTTTTCCAGTCTCCTTTGTGAATATACACTGCTGGAGGTGTCCAGAAGGATTTAAGCAGCATTGCGTTCTCTGATGTCAACCCTGGCCCTCATCAACCCGATTGTTTTACCAGGTTGAAAACTTCAACTTGGTGTCATTGAAATATCGTAGGCTTAAATTCGACCCGATCCTCTGTTTTAAGATAGTGGGCATTTCTTTGCCATCTCCCTTTCCACGGTCTTTTGACAGCGTCCTTGAGCCCGAACGGTGTGGACATGAATATTGGCCAGGAAACGTGTACCACAACAATGATTTTGAATGCTTTCTGTAACAGTATTTTGTGTATACTGAATATATTGTAAAAGTAGATAGTGCTAAAAGCTTGTTGGGACGCCCGTATCGTCCTGACTGTTTCGTTTTTTTGCGAATTCCATATTCCAGTCTTCCGCCTTCAACTCTACTGATTATATTTTTATCTTACGGTGGTCGTTTGGCATTGTACTTCGGATTTCCTCCTTGAATTTCTATGCCCAATCTGTTAGCTAGCCACTGGTTGTCCCTCTATGTTTTTCCTCTTCGTTTATTGACTTTTTTGTTTATTTGACGTTTTTCACATATATTTGTATATATGTTTTCCGTCAATGGAACCTTGAATGAATGAACAAGTAAGTAAAAAAATAAAAGTCGCGCCAGTCACTACGACGAACCTTTTTAGCTGTCAAAGATACATCGCAAATTGAACGCAAAAGAACTAGGTTTAAATGATAGATCGTTTTTGCAATAGCGCGAACACAGAAATGAAAAATAATATAGCAGCTTGAAATTACTTCGACAGAAGAAGGAGATAGAATTTTAAAAAATTCAATGATCTGAAGAAATGTGTCTTCAATCCAACTAGCGAATAAGAAAAAGCCGAGAAAAAAGGAGGAATTAGAATTTCCGACATCCATTATTACGCTCTTTTGTCACTAGTGATATGGAAGAAAAGTTTCTGATGAGTTTCAACAGTAACACTCTGATGAGATCCATTCTTCAAAAAGAAAAGTTATTTTGTTGTCGGCTCACTTGGAATTTCTAAAATTGGCGATTAAGCTGGGAGCGCGTAAAATAGATGAAAAATACCACTCTTTTAAAGCCTATAAGTGTGGGAAAGCACGAATGAAGGTTTGTTCATCAACGACCGTATCGAATAATGGAAATTAACTTTGAAAGAGCTCTTCCGATGTTATATCGGGTTAGTGAGTTCTGTCTCTTCAAGATCATCTCTGAAAGCAAGCTTCGCATTAACACCTTTCGAATACATCAATTTGATGCACTAATTTCGATAATGAAGTGCCATCATCTGCACTACTTTTTCTGATAGAATCGGCAATCCTTTTGCTTTCGTAAATTTATTGATCGATGTGGAATAAGGCATCGAAAGCTATCATATATTCTACACTATATGACCTAAATTTTGCAAGCCTAGCATGAGGTACTTTCCGACTTGGAATTACAATGCAGACTCATATACAAAGGTAGATTTAATATCGCCATAGTATGCTTTAGTCCCGCTATAAGATAGTGTCACATGAATCTATTAAATTCAAAAGATAGTATAGATCGGAAAAAATTGCATTCATTTTTACACTCAGTCGTTTTTCATTTTACGCCTTCGAGGTCATAAAAAACGAATCTTTTATGGATTGTTGCGGGCAGGCGGCTTGGTAAAATGAAGGCGCTATTTGGCTTACGTGTTATTTTTTAAAATTAAGCTAGCTGATAGAAAGAGAAATGCAGGAGTGCGTATCATGGCAACTTTTTAACACGGTTCTCCACTAGCCTTCATGTAGGAACAACAATATTTTCAAAGTGTATTCAACAAATTATACACTGCTTATTTGGAATCGATAAATGCCAAAGTCAACGAACATACTCTTCAGGCGTCTACGAAAGTGTGAAACCATCAAAGAAAGATAGCCATTTGCAAATAGTCGACGAACGTTGTTTGAATCATTAGATATGTGAGCAAAAAGTGCTGCTCTGATCTCTACAATATTCCCGATGTCCTATGCAGATACGATAATTGAATTGAAACATTGAAAATGACAAGAAATTGGCGGCTGACTATCAGTGTAAATGATGGCTCCATGAAAATAGGCTCTAAGAGTTAAGCATCTTGCTAATAGTTTGAGCTAGATAGCACTTACCACTACATCTTTGAACGATTTTTATAATTCGTAAAGCACCGAAAATTCTATAAATTAACAGATGCTTACCTCCACTAACAACACGTTCAGACAGGGAGCCTTTCCAATAACAGCGGTCCAAGGCTTTTAGCGACTTTTGGACGTGACTCTTGAAAGTTATCATTTTAATTAATTGTTAGAGGATGTAGTCACTATGAGAGCAAAAACTGATTTTTCAGGGCAAAATGTTTATTTGGAAATCAGAGGTATTCTGACAAAATTCTCGAATACGAGACATCATACTACAATCTAGGGATATTTTTAGCTAGTTACGACTTACGACCAAAAAACACCGCTATTCAGCAAGTTGGAGAGGGTTTTCAAAAACAGCGGCGTAACATCAACGGAATAATAGAGCTTAGTCATGATTATAGTGACAATTCAGAGTGCCTTCTTGAAACAAACCAGCCGATCTTTGAAAGGGAACTCTCTATTATCGCTATATGAATTAATCGCATTTTTGGCGCAGATCGCAACTGGAAACGGCTGTGAAATGTCCAGCGTCATTAAAATCTGGAATTATAAGAACTTACTGTGCGCATATGAAACGGGTTAAAATAAAGGAGGAAGAACTGCATTAATGAGATTGCAGATAACGACAAATTTGCCGAATGTAAGCACTCACATTATACGAATGAAGTGATCTACTTTCTTCGAGCGAAACCATAAGAGAATGCCAGCGAAATGGTCATATAGATGATTCACAGAAACTATCTGGTCGAGTAATTTGCGTTTCATGCATGTTGCGTTCCGCATTTTCCTGCCTTTGATAGTTAGCTGATGATATGCGTCTTATAATTTTGGTCTGCTACAACTTCCGATACTACATCTTTATGATGGTAGGGATATGCTTTGTCTAGACGTCATTCCCCCCACTGCATAACTTCATCAAGCTTATAAACAGGTCACTGTATCTATCTTAATGAAAATCTCCTTAATGCTTACTATTTGTGCAAAATGAACCTTAAGCATTTATGAAAGGATGGGATTGCCGTAAATGAACGGAGTGAACTTTTACGACGAACACAGAAGGAAGTATGAAACAGAAGAAAGTACTATGCAAAGTGAGGTAAGTCGACGAAAGCGTGAATGCATCCTAACACACAACAAAAACACATTTCTAATCGAAGTATAGCGGTTATTCGGCAATCGCCACAGAAAGCAGCTGCTTTCAAGCAATTTGCGAGCGGCGGCTCACACAACCTTACATCCGGTGACAGCGATGAAAACGAATAGATTTGAGAAGAATATTAAAGAATTGATGGATGCGTCGAACAACTGACAAATCATCTTCTCATCGATTCGCTTTGAAATCACTTTGAAATACTTTCCAACTATGATCACACATCAGCTATCTGCTCTTGCAAATATGCAGTTTTCCTGATATCCTCACCAAAACGTTTCCATACTCGTTTTAAAGATTTTTATCCGAACGAGTGCACCGGTTTTAGGAAAAGGAAATCCCAGAAATTCTAAGGTGTGAACACGAATAAACAAAGATTTGGTATACAGCGAATTCTTCTCTTTGAAAAATTAAAACTTTGAGCGAAAGTGTTCTTCATGCGTTTCCAACAACCAGAAAGATAAAAAGCCGCAATGTGAGGATTAACGCTTCAGTGCTTCCTTCCAACCTAATTAACCTTAGTTCTCACCTGCGTCCATCTCAAAAATATTGATGCTGAGATATGCCGAAACATCAGTCACTGTCTAGACGATTCATGATGACTAGATTTACGTCATTGAAAACCACTAAAAAAGGAATTATTGGGAACATTTTGTACCCACAACCGCTTGCGAAAGCACCAGCTGTCCGATATGCAGCTTGGCACGTTTATTAATCATAAAGTGGGAAGGGGTTGCCTAACGATGATACCGACGACCCATGCTGCATTGCTAGTGGTTGAATAAAGCAATTGGCGAGGACCTAACACAGAAATGAGTTGCTTGATTCTCTGATTTAGAATATTTTTTCTATGTCCTATCACCACCCAATCTGCAATCTATATGAAAGCAACATATTAACATCGAACCAATAAATCACCTGCATTGAGCAATGAGCATTGTGAATAGAAGCCTGTGAGTATCCCTTTCTAAGGATCAAAGTTTTTTGAGGAACAAATCACCTATTTGGAAAGTGGAGAGTTTTACTTGCCGGCAAACATTCTAATCCCGCACAGTAAAAGCAATATTTCAAGGCTGAAAGCCGAACAGATGACCCATCCATTATTACATCCATTGCTGTCACATACAAAAACATAATACTAACGATTTTTGCAGGAATGGGAGTGTCACTTAAATGCGTACGGGAATGGGCACCCGCGCAGTCGTGGATAACCTTGCCATTTGCGCCAGCCCTGCTATATGGAATTCACCCCTCATCCATCTGCATTGCTGCCCATCGAAATCCAACCTTTCTGAGGCTTATCCCACGCACGTTTTAATAGAGGTATGAATTAATATCACCTGGGAAGTATAGCCCTACGGAAGCCCTCATTATTGCACAGCGACTGCTCTCTAACTCTAAGCCGCTGCTCATCTCACATCACACTTTAATTATTCACACATTTTCATTGCTTAGGCAATTCTTTCGCAGACTGAAACCGCTGTCCACATGGAATAAAAAGTCGGTATTCAAGTTATCAAAGAAATCAATCGGCAAACGACTTTGCTCTCTCCTACGCTGCGCATTGGAGATCGAGCAATAATAGCTCCTTTTATGTAATTAGCTAATTGAAGTACTTCTTTTAGAACCGAAACATTACTTAATCAACTGAAAATCTATGAAGAGAGGTTTTTTTTAATGTTAGAATAGTATGAGAGGTATTATTGTGGGATAGTATCAAGTGCTTGGTTATTTTGAGTGAAGAGCACTGCTTGGTTAAGAGCACAAATGTTAGGATGACGAAAAATGGTCACCATTCGTTGAAGCGCAAAGCGACTACCATTCTCGTTTTTGAAAAACGGAAATTTACAGCTAATTTCTTAGGCACACTATCAGCGAGGCACCGCGTTCGCATTACCATTAAAACCACCTGGCGTCGATGTGAAGCATCATTTCAGTGCCATGAAGCTTGACGCCTCATTGCGTGCTGTTAACGTTGTATGTTGATTTTTGAATCCGTGCCTAATTCATCTCATTGCTGAAAAAAGAAACAACTTTTTTTTAACTTGAAAATTGACTACGGTGGCCAGAACTAATTAACCGATCACCGTAAGTGCTTAGCCACAATTGTCAACTTTTTTTTTTCAAGTTATTGCATCTTCGAAAACGTTCTCACTCTAAACCACAACTGCTTCGTTCAATTCCAGGACTAGATTTGCAATGCATTTCATAATTGAGTTAAGGCAATTGATGACGTATGCTAATTTTCATCTTTTGGTCGGCCTTATTGGATTTCCATGCTTGCTATTGCCTTCTGAAATGTTAAGTGTTTTCTGAATAAATGGGTATAACTATTTTTAAAAAGGCAAGCTAAGTTGGGTTACTGTAACAACGTTGTTACAAAGAACATAGGATAGATATCGTAGTTTTTTTAAAGGTGACTTTTGAGATTTATAATCGTTTTTGAGATAGAAAATCGATAGTTGTGTTCAGCAAAAGGTTGCATCCATTACCAAACAAATTTGCACCTGCGACATCCACGTTTCTTATGAGAACAAAGTGCTTCGAAATCATACACCTGATGAACTTATGAAAATTTCATTATTCTCCTCTGAATAGCGCAAAGGCTATTAGGATTTTTAAGCAGTGAAGAAGCCAACATCGAACGATTTAAGTGATGTTGCTCTCTCATCATCTCAGACTTACAAGTGCATAGAATGAGGAGAAGCAGTGCAAAGGCAAGGACCGACATGGGAATTCAAAAGTTGATCGGCTCGAGGCGGAGTTGCACCACACATAAATTGCGTTAATCGTTTTATGGACTGCGATGGATGGACGAGAAAATTAATGCCGCGACAATCAATAAGAGGGAGCCCACCTAAGCTGATACACTCGTCCGCATAATCTTTTATGGGCACTTTCTTGAACGATTTAAACTTGCCTCACTGACAGTGTCCGCCGAGTTAACAGCAATAAGCTAAAAAGTGCACGATCTTCACATCGATATCACTACGCATATTGTAGAGTATGAGCAAAGCTTTCCATTACGAAATTAGAAAATCGCGCAGAAATAGAAACACTTAAATTTGGAAAAAATAGAAAAACAGAACTAAACACTTTTGGCAAAGCCAATCAGTCTAGGTAAGCCTTGCTAGAGCGGCCCTTCTCAGAGCCAAGAGTCGATGGACAGCACAAAACGGAGGACAGGGAAAATCTGATTATTTAAAAATCCCAAAAGGCCGGCAGTGATCCTTCAGGATATCCTAGAAATCTCTTGGTGTCAAAAACTTCCTATGCTTCACCGGAAACTTTCATTTACAAAGCGCCTCATGGCGACGTCACGTCTGTTTTCGTCCCCGCGTATGTTTGTTTTCGGGCGTGACGTTATTTGACCGTGGAGCTATTTGACTCCATCTATTATCTTCATAGTTGATCCATCAACTCCGAAATAAGTTAACAACCGCATCCGTTTAAATACTCTTGCGTATTTTACAAACGCCGGATCGCAAAATGCGGAAACTGGTTCTTCTAGAAGAGGTGTGCACAAGCGGTCGCTGCTCGGCTAGAACATTGAAATGTTACCGCAAATGTTGCGCTCGTTTTTCATAATGCACGAAATTATGAAATTGCTTAGTCTAACGAGAAAAGCGTCGTGTTTTCCATTCGTTTTTCCATTTTTTTCCATTCGTTTCACAAGATTCAAGACGAGAACGATAAGAAGTAAAAGAGAAAGATAAAATTTCAAAGACGTTGCAACCTGAAAATTTCACGGCAGAAACGAATGCTAACCTCAGAGAGAGTTCACAACATATTAAGTCAAAACATTAACATGAGACGAAAAAGCTTCAGAATGGCACCTGTCAACTAGAAAATTGTCGCGTAGAACGGGCGTATGTTCAATCCCTCCTAGATCTGTAGAAGAGCAATGTGAGGTATACATGACAATGGCAAATCTTTCATTTTAACTTTCTATGCTTGCGAATAAAGAATTGCGCTACACTTGCATTATTATACTATATAATCCTTGATATGAATGTTGCGTTATTTTTCGACTCTCGACCTTCTAGGTGAAAGCCTGGAGAAACCAAATTTCCGAATATTTCCGGCCTCAAATTCCAAAAGAAGCTGGCTAGTACAGCAGCATTAACTTAAAAACAAACTGAGAGCTGCAACAAAGTCCCGACCCCGCGCTCGACGGCGAATGAAAATATGGACAAATTTCATCCACTGAAAAACCTAACCGAGCAGCAGCAGATGCCTACGTCCATCACAGGGACGTTGCAGTCAATCTACGTACAACAGGTATGGCACTACAGGCCATTCATTACAACTTTCTCTTGATGATCAGAATAGTCAGTTTAAGGTCAATTTCCACCATGCAGAGGCTCTTATATGGAGCTCCCTGCTTCAGAAGGACCAAAGTAATGAATATTCTCGCAACCACTCCTCAATTTCTACTCTGAAAGACTGCCACATAAGGAAAGCCAGCAACTGCAGAAATAGGAATTAACATCACGATTACAGATTCGCCCAAAGGGAGGTCGGTTCGGTTTTAATCCAAGAGGAACGTAAAATGGTGATTTTCGATCTCTCCCAATTCGCTAATTAAAACAATAGCTCTTTATTGACTGATTTCAGCTGGTCGCATGCAATTGTTCCGGATAAGTCACTCAAGAAAAAACCCATCGTGCGGACGAATCGCCTGCAACATGAGCTTTCACAGAAGAAAGCGGATGCGGAAGCATCCATCAGTGTCCACTTAGAACTTTTGCAACCGTCAGAACTGCTCTGCATACGATCCCGCAAGCATGGCAGGACTTTGTACAAACAGAGCTAGCAAGTTCATGGAAATTGCAGGGAAAGCATTTCGCCAAGTACACAGCGCTGACAGAATAAAATGGTCCTGAGGTACAAAAAGTAGACCGCTTCTTGAAAGACCGCAATTCTATTCAGCAAATGCCAGATTACCTTCAGTTTTTAACAGGTTTCTACAATGTTGACATTTCCTTGGTCGAGAGGTGGGCAGGCGAAAATATAACAGATTGCAATAGGACTGCTGACAATGGAGGCAGTGGTGTTACTGTGATGAGAAAATCCGATAGCAGTGCATTTGTTTTCACATCGGCGGAAACTGCTAGGAGTTGCAACCTTGATCTCCTTGCCTGGCAAGGAAGTGAGCTTAAGACACATAAACATTTATCGCGCTTCACACAGTACCGTTTAGTCGGATGCGGGTACAGCTGGCTCATTCTCTAACCGCGAGGTTTTCCCAGGGTAACTTCAATTGAAATCACTCGGTAATATGACACCTTTATTGACTCATTTCAATTGCTAACAGTGAATGCTAGGGTCACCAATTGCCAAAACTTGCCGTATCGGATGGTTTCACTGATCGAATTTTACTCTTGAACGGAAAAAACATCTCTCTCAACTTAACTTCTTTCTTGGCGAAGAAGTCGATGTTTCAGATGTGTTGGTTCGTGATCACCTTAGTAATCACTATATTCTCTCGTTTACAGTTATCCTGATTAATCCTTCTTGTAAGCATGAAACGTCCCTATTACCATTAACAAAATCATGTAATCGCAAATCGGTTGCAGTCAACGCTGACCTATATTGCATTTTTGCGAGCAAGCGATTTCTTGAAGAACATTACCGTAAGTTCTTTTCTATAATTCGAAAAGCGTATTCCACTCGCGATGCACTCCCACCTTCCGTTGTCTATTTGCAAACGCTCCTTAATTGCGATGATTACGTAGCAGCTGTGAGGCATACGAGGACCTCTCTTTTGCAATTTGCAACGTGACCCGTGAAAGCGAGATTAATTGCAAAGGAAGAAACCTCTTCTCATCGAAATTTTTGTTATCTGTTAAGCTATACACAAATTCTAATGGTAAGCTGCCACCAACGCGGGTAGTGACGATTTTGGCCTAACGCTAAAATGTTCTGTCAATTCCACTCCCCGAGTTCGCAAGACTAATATTGGATGTGATGATGCGACTTCCGATGTGTACGTTGTTGAGAAAACTCTGAGAACGCCACCGCGTTAAATTACATGAACCTTAGGAGCTTACGAGCTGTTAGCAGTCTTCTGAAAGAAATGCACAAAATCGGTAGCATTGCTATTGCCTCTTATATGCCACCTGTCTGATGCACCTGCCACGACATCAGGAAACGAGCTGGATCTGTGTTTATCTTGAAAAGCTAAAAAATTAAAAATTCAATTATCTACTTGCCAGCTTAACCAGTAACACATGTGAGACAATGAAATCTACGATCAAGAACCACATTGCTGACCGCCTCCTCGGCTTCTCACTTCGTCCTCCTTTTGCTTCTTCAGTTCTCTACCAAAACGGTCAAAAAGGATCCAATAACTTATCCGCAGATCATAGATCTCGCATCCATTCCACAATGAATGCTAGCCCAGACAATTCATGCATGGCATATTCTATCGTCTGCCAACTAAACTTGTTTACAAGCTTCTGTATTGTGGAACAAGGAATTCACTGCACTTATAATCTAAATGTTCCCCATAGGTCGCAAGTATTGTTTCGAAACATCCACCCTCGTTTCCTCTGTGACAACTTATTTCGGGCCTCGCATATATCGAAAATTGTTTCACACATATTCGCACTGAACGATTTCACAGCATTTACAAGTGCACAAATCGCTTATATTCTTCCTACACTAGATCACACTTTGCTTTGCATTGTCTTTACGCTGCTCAAAATATTAACCCCATAGAAAATGTGCAGCATTCATAAACAAAGAAAGCATTTCTTCATTCTGACTTTCTGTATTCTTCTTAAAAAAGTTTGCTGTTTCAGTGAGGGCACCTTAAACTGCATTAATTGAAGCACGATTTCGTGGTAATTTTTAAGCCGTTCAATGCCTTCATTGACATGTCTATTTCATTGCCATTTGCCACATTTGACAGAATAACGCGGCATCTCTAGCTTACAATCGAATTTGCGTTCATTCTTCGTTCGAAAAAATGCTTATTTTTTCTACTTTCGGATTCGGAACTCATGGAGTAAGCGGCCAGAGGAAATAGTTCAGTCTTTCTCCCTCGTTGCTTTTAAAGTGCCTTTTCCTTAACCTTATCTGTCTCCCAGTTAGAGCACCAAACAATTCATCGGTTCGGATATTTGTACACACACGACTTATTTTTTATTGTTCATGATGTTATAAATGCATTTATTAGGTCTCATTCTCTTTGTGAGTGATTAAATATATAAAAGAATCTGGCATTTTATAGGAGCCTTCTAAAACAGATAATGCTGTACAAGATTTACAGTGAGTCGCATTGAAAGTGCTATACTTTCGGCCACAAGCAGTGAAGGTATGCTGCTCAAAGCTCCACAATTCTAAGGTCTTTCTTCGTTAGTGTTCCGAGTTTCATCCTTCTGAAGTTAGCGAACCTTAAATGCCTGAAAACGCAACCAGGCTCTATTAACGGAGAGCATTTCCCAAGAACCAACTAGTAGACCAACTTTACGTTGTCTATCAAATCTCAATAGAAGTGAGCCTCCCTTATCCCAAACCCCCTTCTTCTCTTTCCCCTATGTGAAACGCCCTACGTTAATGGACTCTGGTATAGACATTCATGACATTTTACGATTCAGTGACTTCAGAAGGATAAGCAGTCGGAACACTAACACAGAAAGACTTTAGAATCTTGGAGCATTAAGCAGTATACTTTCACTGCTTGTGGCAGAAAATGCAGCATGTTCAGTGCGAGCTACAATGCGTTTTATTTAGCATTATTGGTTCTCAGAAAAGGTGTCGACTGGTCGACAATGGTGCCAAGAAATGAAAACCTTTTAAAAGACCTCACTGCAAGTGACAGAACATAGGAGCAAACTCTTAGCCGCACAGGTTTTCTAAAAAGTAGATGATGGCGTGCCACGGCAAAACCCATACATGAATAAGGAATCTCTTAGATATTTTATTTTAGATAATAACCTTGTTTGTTATAAAATGAACATTCCGTCAGTGCTTTTATGACACTCTATGGAAATAAATGCAGAAAAGATGCTGGTCATCTTCTTATGAGGAGATGGATGCCCAAAACGTCTGTTTAATGTCGCATTATAGTTGTCGTGAAATAGTGGATCTTCATTTAAGGGCTTAAACAATGAGCAAACCACTGAAATAAACAAAAAAAAAATTGGAGGAAAGGTTGGTATTAAAGAAAAAGTTCTAGAAGACATATTTAGTGAGTGAAGTAGTGCTTCACAGAAAAGAGGCAGATTGAAGTCTTAGTGCAGTGAAATCCCTGTTTCGTGTAAATATAGTAGAGCTTAACGCGATCAGCCTCAAATGACGTTCGTTGCTGTTTACACCTGCTTTGCTGCAAAGTATTTTCACATCATATTTGCTCCTCAGAAAAGTCGCGTTTAATTGAATGACTTCTAATGTCTTCCTCTGAATCTGCACTTTTTTCTAAAATCTTCTGAATTCAACAATCGATAGCTGTCTATATTTCAGCGCATAAAGTAGCCAGATTCATACCCACATATTAAATCATATAAAAACACATGCAGCCCAAGATATCACATATATTATAAGTATACTTTCCGTTGAGTTCGTGAATACCTGCGAAAATGCACAAGTTTAGTATAAAGGACAGCGTCCTGATCCTGCAACTGCAGTGCAATTTAGTGAGGTGATTTCCCTTGGTTTTTCTACCGCACTGCTTTCACAGCGCTTTCCTAATTGCTCCTCTGTTATGTGATGCTTCCAAGAAAACTCGTATTACAAAACAGCATTCAGCTTCTCATAAGAGTAGTACGAAGAGAGTTTAGGCACGTGGACTTGCACCCCTTTACGCATGAGTGGAAATTGGTGGCAAAGCACTCTGAGTGCTGAGAACACTGTGATCTTTGTCTACGTCTCCTCGTTCAAAGTTAAGACAACACTTTTTATAAAAAGTAAGAGAGCTTTCATAAAAGGTTTGAAAGCCTTTGTCGAGGACATCATCCAAAAAGAAAAAACATAGAAGTGAAAATGTAGGTGGCCGGAGATAAAGCTCTCCACGTCTCTATTGCTGCCTTGTATGCATTTCAACTTTGTTTACTCTTCTGCAGCCGAAGTATGCATCCATCACCACACCAAATTTTACTTCCAGATATGCTGACGAATTACTTTTGCATTCACTCATCTTGAAGAAAGCTTTCATGAGATGAAGGGTACTTCAAGAGGCGGTTTGGGAAAAGGAGAAAGAACAGGATGTTTATAACACCTTGAAGGTTTTTTCAATGTCCTCCAGTGAAAACGTTGTTTGCAGGCGAGCTCGAATCCGTTTGTTGCATTGAGTGCGCAGCAAAGCTTATAGGACCTATGCAAAAAATACTGACGAGCAAAGAATCCGCAGTAAGTCATGCCTTGAAATAGGGTGCATGCCTTGAAATAAAAGGGTCGCGGTTGAAACCAGTGTGCCGGTAATACTTTCTCGGAAAGTAGCTCACACATCTCTATTATATCACATACCTTTGAAACTTCGATAAGATGCCCTCCAACTTTACTGCACGAGCTGTAAAAAGCTTTTGTGGAAAAATTTATTGCTCGAAGCGATTTTTGGCGTATGGACCCTATAATTCACCACTCGCAAATAAGATATTTCATCATCATAAGTTGCCTGTGTGGTAAACTGAAAAATCAGTTGGCAGAAACATGCGCACTAGAGGGTCGGGAAAGAGAAAGATGAGGAAGGGAGTTCGCTGAGTATTATATCAATAGATTTGAATGTAACTGATAATGTGCGCCCTCAGTTGAATCTATGGATAAGACGGCATTATGCACTTACGTAAGATGCAGTTGTCCCTTTTGCTCCTTTTTAACCACCGATTTCAAGAAAACACACAGCAAAATAACAGTATTCATCATAGCACTTTCAATTTACTAGTTGCAATGAAGTGTGAGTAGCAAAAGCCAAAAGCTAGCTAATAAAACGGCAGCTAAATCACTTCAGCATTATCTGCCGTCGGATATATAAAGAACTAAAGGCTTTACCCCACCAAACCAGCTTTCTAAGTGGGCAGAAGTGAATTCTTATACAATATATCCATGAAAATAGCCAAAAATATATCAACAATGGCAATGATTGTCCTCGAAAGTATTATTACAAAAGTGCGCACTTTGCTATGCCTTAGTGGAGCAGCCGGAATGATCTGTTTCTAGAAGTGAAGCCATTCCTTTCAAAAGGCGATTTTCGAAGTCATCACACAGCATTTATTGAGCAACACTCAAACCTATGGGATCTTAATAACAGCGTAATTTAAACTCAAGCAATTATATAGAGGTTGAATAGAAGCATCCATTCCATGAGTACATAAATTTTTCTCGAAGGATGTTTATTTGATCTTGTTCAATTCGCGCATCTGAGTGAAAACTTTGTGCGAAAAGATCTAAAGACCTTACGAACAGTGCAGCCCTTCTCAGAGATCACTAGTGATCGAAGTCAATAGTCAGAAAATACCTTGTAGTTCTGGAAAGATTTAGCAACTGTTGACAGTTATCGTTAGAATGTATCTGCCTTCAAAAGTGCCATTGCACTTTGACTCGCACTGTGAACAATGAACATGTAAATAAAAATTACTAAATTTGTTAGCGAATAAGCAGTTTCACGCGCATCCTGTTCACTCACTCATGGGCCAAACTTCATGGCGGTGAGAAAATATCGAATGAAAGCTACTTTCAAGAACTCATTTTGAATATCACCACAACCAGTAAATAGTGCACTCTTCTCAGCCTTAATTGTAAATCCGTCAAAATGCTACTTGTTGATGATTTTTGAATAAAATATTTCAGAAGTGGGCATTGCAAGAATATATGAACCGTCAGTGAAATATAAGCGATCTCGACAAGATTTACTCGCCGATGAAGTACACATACGCTTTAGCAAAAAAAGCAGATCACCTACGCGTATATGCTGATAAAATTTGTGTTTTAAGACGACATAGTTCAGAACGAATATACAGGTGACATGGTTGATCCCACACTTTCTCTGCTATCCACTTGCACAAGCCATTTGTTTGTTTCAGTTTTTCGTAGCTTTTAACAGCGATAACGCGCGAAAGTTGGACGATTAGCAAGGCAACGAATGTGTGATGGGATTGAAATTGAAGCGTAGCGCATTGAATAAATAGAAGCGAAGCGCGAAGGGCGAGAAACTCTCAAAAATACCCTTCAAAGAGCCTAATTGGCCAAACTCTAGCGCCCAAATCATCGGCTCGCTTTTTATATGCCCAATTCAGTACATCGAACAGCTTTTAGTTCAAGCAAGCTAACGCTAGCACTGCTTGTGCTGCTTAGCGCATAACAGCATAATGGCCTAATTGCACAACCGAAATGCCCGAATTTCAGCACATACGCAAATTAGCAGAATTCCTACTTTTCAATGGCACATTCTCCGTTCAACACTATCAACAACAACAAATTTCTAGTGTTTCCTTTCGATTTCGATTTGCTTTCCCGAAACTAAAGTGTTACGATCAAGAAAAACATATGAATGATCGAGTTATTTCAAAAGCCGAGCATTTAGCTTTTCGGACTAATTGAATAACGACAAAGCATATAGGTGCTTCTCTTGCTCTCAGGTTTTTTGCCAGTGCCATCTGCTGGCTCAAGAAGTATTGCTGCACAAAGCACCCAACGAGTGTCAGGTTTCAGCTTGTAGTGTATACTTCTTAAATGTGCAGCAATTTCAATGAACCGAACGTTTGAAGAGACTGGTTATCGCATGACCGAGCTCCAGGTCTTTGACTCGCTGCTTCTAAATCTCAGGCTGATCAATTCCTGCAGTTTCCGCATGTACAGCTAAACGTTAATTCATCTAAAAGTGGGTTGGTCGGACGAAATCGAGCTCGAAAGCATCACATCAAAGAGACCGGGTTAGTGGCCCTAAACCTAGACAGCTCTGTGTAAATGTGGTGTTGGTGTCTTGTTTTAAAGTCAACAAGGTATAAGGCATGCTTGAGGATATTGAGCAATAGGGTAAGAATCGTAGAAGAGAAGTCTGAAGGCTCGAATGTCCCCGACTCCAGCTCTCAGGGGTCGCCCAGAAAACTACCGCAGATCAGTGCCTTATTGAGAGATTTTATCGATGGTACTTCAAAGCGGTGTCACCAACGAGAGCAAAAACTATGAGTTGGGTCAAGGCAAACTCCCATCGTAGCGAAATAAACGAAGTCACATTTAAAAATGCCCTTTCACTTGTGGCATTTTTTCGGCAGCGTTGCGAGAATTTAACGTTCAAGCAAGCAAAGTGATGAATTGGATAATCACAAAATCTCATACATATCAATGCACTGAAATTTGCGAACCCAATTTCCTTATCGACAGTTTTCCTATTTCCTTCTTATTTCCGATTTCTTGCCGAAGAAGTTGCATTTTTTCTCGAAGTACGCTGCTGAGATCCGTAGCCTAATGAAGCCTATGAATTCATAAAGATGACGGTTTTTTATGCATCGGTTGTACTTCCCAATTAATCGGAACCGTTTCAAACCCCACGTTTTTAATGCGTCAATAAAAAAATTCGTCGCGCGCATTAACTTTTTTTTTGGAGGGGTGGGGGGTGGGGGGGGGGCGGGGAGGGGAGGAGGATTTCCATGAATTTTTAGGTCGAATGATTCTTTCGATAAAAGCAGTTCGAAATTTTTCCACTAAGAGTGCCACATAGTTAAATCAGAGGAGCTTCTCTCAACTTCATTGCAATTTTGATGATCGACATAATCCCTCATCGCCCATCTTTTCAATATTGTTCAGTCGTTAACCGCTCTCTAATGCCATCCTTGATTCTCAACGCACTGCAAAAACAATCACCTCTTAGTGTAATGCTTCTACGCTGTCGTTCTTGTTCACTATCCCTTCATATCGGAAGTATGTGTTCTTTGCCTTAAAAAGCTATCGCCTGACCAGTTCGACCTCCCCGTCTGTTCATCCTCCTTCCTCATCGGTTTGCGAGTCGCAGATTATTTCTTTTTATGCGAGCAACGTCTAAGCTGGATATAATGGTGCAAACGGAATTGTAGAAACCGATTACGCAAATGTATTTAATAGGGCCTGCCGAGAAAAGGTACCGGTGAAATCAAATATGGCGTCATCGGCTGATTACTGAAGTGGGTCAAAGCATTTTTATGTATATGAAGCTTCCAAGTGAATGGCTATTCCTACAGAACCCTTCGTTCTTTGCACCTTCACGCAAGCAAGTGTTTTGGGTTCAATTTTACTTGCCTTTTTATTAGCGCTATTTCTAAAAATCTTAAGAGAAGCAACAGGCTCATCTTTGCTGATGACCTCAAGATTTACCGATCACTGCATGACTTCAGTACATCATAAAGGACCTTAATGCATTCGAGATTTGTTGCTATGTCTTCATACACCAAGAAACAAAGAAAACTGCAAGATAGAAGTTAGAAAATTAGTGAAAAAACGAAATTATTTACACAGTCAAAGCAGATGGAATATTGAAGCGTATTCATGGAAAGTGAACAAAATGTGAGACCGGAAATGCACAGTGTTCAATAGGAGAAGCCGCAAGTGGAATGTAAGTCAAAGAATGCAAGGAGTGCGCGAAAATAGTTTGTTTGCACTCCTTGCACAACAGTTTTCGTTCTTTTCGATAGCTGATTTCAAATTTAGATTGCTCAAGTGTGACACAGTTGAACACGCAACACGCTCTTCGAAGTGCAGGTTTTCACTACCATGGGGCTCAGTAAACCAGATCGGAAAGAGTCCTCAAATCAGATGAATTAAGGCAACTTTCAAATATCGAAACACTTTACACTTCACCTGTGTTTCAAGAGAACTTATTCCAAATACGAATATCTGTGAAAGCTGTGAAAGGCGCAGTTTATGTTGCTCAAGTTTCCCACAATGGGGAAAATGCGTTCAAAAGGTATATCGTGAAATGATTATAGTATAGAGAGTCAAATATGTTTTTATAATAATTTTCTAAAGTTTCTTGGTTGAAAACATTTATTCGAGTCTGATAGTCGGATGGGAAAGGCGAAGGAAGAACTTACAAAAGGTCTTGCGGCTAAAATGCCCTTAAAGCTCTTCAACAATTCGCACGACCACAACGAAATGAGAGATCACATTCGCATGCAATATTGTAACATAAATCTACAGCAAATTATCTATGCTTTATGGTAGTACTGAAGATACCTCACTCATAATGCTTGAAGTGTTTGTTGTGATGAAATGTTCTGCTAGGAAATTACCATGTGATTCCTATCCTTTTCAACCATAAATGTTTTCTCTGGTATAAGAGATTTTTCTTGGCCAAATTGCACTCGCGGCCATTGTAATTTATCCAGACCTTCAATGGGGATTTGTAGATTTTGCAGAATTGCAGATAAAGGATCTAAAGTCGCAAGCTGCACTTTCCAGCTGTGAATCATTGATGTGCTGAACTTTACGGGCGCGTTTTGTGTTGAAAGGCTTTCATTATTTATTGCAGAGGCGTTTTGAATATTGCACTTCAGTAGTCGCCTGATTTGGCTTCTTGGCATTATGTTGTCAAAGGATATCCAAAAGCCTTTCAATTGTACTGCTGTCCGCTGAATTCCACATGGTCCTCGCCAGCCCTATTACAGCACAAGGACAAGAATTTCAACTTTGCTTTGCCTCATCGTTGTGAAATTGTCAGCAGATTTTCCGACATACCTTCCTCAGAAATATTTAAGTTTGTCTTTCTCCATGCTCAATGTGTGCATCAGTTTCACCTCTCCAAAAGATATTGCACCACAAGCAATTTCCATTTTTGTGTTTCGCGAATCCAGAAACAGTTTCCCATCGATATTGTCGATGCACTCACTCCTTCATCTTTTCAACTGCAACTGAGTAGTTTTGATCTCTACACTACTGATGCTGTCGGATAGTGAACCCTGAGGTTTGTTCGTTTCGATGCGTTTAGACGTCTTGTTTCTTCTTATTATTTTTTCCGTTCTTCGTCCTGCTATCTTTTATTATTTTCCTATTCTTATGTCCTTTATGCTTCCGTCGTTCTGGATATCGAAGTAAAAAGGTATAAATAAGAGCATAGAAGCTTCATTGTGCCATTAAGGTGTAACCGGCTGGATACAATAGACAGTGAACTAAGGCTCACGCAACTAAACGCAAACATTTCGGTTGTTTCCTAGACTTTGATGCAACAGTCCATTTCCTAATTCATTCTACCACGACTCTTGTGTAATAAATTTCATGAGACAGTCCATAAAAGTCCATAAAAGTCCACAAAAGTCTTGAACCTAAAAGTGGCTTCAATTCCTAGAGGCTTGCTGCAATTGATAGTCCTCAAAAGTAGACTTTTCGTGGATTTTTTCGTGAAGGATGTAATCCCATAAAGGGATTGTTACACATCCAGGCCAAGGACAACAATAAGGCCGAAGCTTAGAAGAACACATTGCTGTTCCTACTGCTGATAAGAGGCTGATAAGCATAAATGACACTATTCGCAGTCAATTGTTCTTTTTACAACTGAAAGTCATTATTAGTGAGCGAAAAGAAGAAGGAATTAAGAATCTGATGAACGTAAAGTCCGAAAAGGAGAAAAGAAATTTTCTCTTGGCCAGTGCACTGAAAAAGTGTATGCGCACACGCATACGCACTAATGGACTTCAGAAAAAGCTTAGAAGCTTTTCAAGTACTCATCATGCTCTAGAGCGTTATCATTTTTGGCACTTAAAGCAATATTAGTCATCAATTTTTAGCAGTCATCATTGCTGTAGAATCGATGAATATATTGGTCAATAAAATAGTTTTCAACTTATAACAGCTTTATTGCTGTTAATCTAAGTGGTTGTGGTTCGCTTTTATGCATGGATTGCGCTGGTAAATGGGATTTAGTCCGCCATCTTCGATTCTCTAAGGAAATGGCAAATAAAGTTGATTCTCTACAAACAGTTCATGAATATCTTCGTGCCACAACTTTATGGAGATAGTACTTGCAAAAATGAAATCACTTAAAAAAAAATACTTGTCGCTGACAGAGAATAGTACGATGTTAGTGAAAACGTTAGGGAAAATTATTTCATCAAGCCTCTTATAACTTTCCACTTTATAGATTGTATGCTGAGACGGAAGTAAGCTAATAGCAATGAGTGACCTTGGTGCTGAAATTATCGTGCCATTAACAAGACAACTTTCAATATAAGAAAACTGTAGAAGTCACGAAAGTGTTTAACTCATTTTTGCTTTAGAATCAATCATATTTTAACAAAGTATGTCGAGCATTCAACATAATATATCTGGATAGATACTGTGAGCTCACGTAGAAGTGGCACTGAAATATGCAAGTAATAATCCAAGAAGACTGATAATAACGCTTTGCACATAAAACATTCTTTTCCATATTGGCGTTCTCCTAATGAAGCATTTTCGAAACGAAACGTAGTTAGTTCTTCGTGCATTCTTATTACATTCATGAGGAAATGGCTATCGTCTTAAGGCAGCTGATAGACAATGGAATAAAAAAATAAAGATTATTGCACACTTATGTATCACTGAAAAGATGGCAAGCAATTGCTACAAGATGTTCTTCCCCTCAGTTTTTAGCGAGGAACTCAGTAGACAAATGTGCGCATTGAGGCATTGGAACCACGACTTCTTTTCTTTTCTAAGAGTTCGAAGCAAGGAGAACCAAAAGGAAAAAACATTCGATTAGAGGAATAGCAATTAGCAAAATATTTGCGAACCACTGCTGCCAATTCGCTACGATTTTTTAAATTACTATGTTTTACGTTGCTCCATCTGAATTATCGAGAACCTTCACCTTCTCGGAGCTTTCTTGATGTTTTCTCTACTATACTATAGGGCACTTTAAATTTAATGGATTATGCAATAATATAGTGATCGGATGGAAATTTTTATTTCTTGTAATATATCTCACTTTGTCGCCGAAAAATTTTTTTGGAGTATTCTATTTTATGCCTCACTACATCGAAAAATTAATAAGCTGTACTCACCTTCACAGCGATTACGTATAGGTGAAACTACAATGTTTTGTGTGCAGCTGTCATCTTCTAAAGCTGTCATTCCCCATAAGGAGTTTTAAATTCGTTCCTGTTTATCATTTTCGTAAATTCAAAATGAGCTCAACGAGTACACATACCCTCCGCACTCCTATTCTCATTTACTACGGTACACACGTTCGAAAACAATGCAACATTACCATCGTTTGTTCTCGCGTCATTCCTGAAGCAGCTGTGTTCATCAGCAACCACTCATAACAATCTCATAGCGGCTATACTTCAGCTATTTACACCAACATGCCTGGCACAAAAACGCTTCTCTTCGACTCCACAGTCGTAGCTGCAGTATTGAAGAAGTTGCGTTCAAACGCACTGATACGTCAAGACCGAAGCTTCTCAACAATGGCTTATCCATGCACTTTTATATGAATACAAAACAACGTAATAATGTGAATCAAAGAGAAACAGTCTTCCAATGAAAGAAATCCTTTTTGAGAGCGGTAGAGGCACATGTACTACGAAAAGGTGTTCTTTTCAAGCTGACTGCACCAGCCTCCCTGCACGCTATCCTGAGCGAATTGTTTAGTCACACAAATTTAGCGCAGTGCGCGAAATATTTGGAGAATTTTTCGAAATAACGTCACTTAATTGTTTGCAAGAACTGATGGTTTAAATCCTTAGCTTTCAGGTGATTAAAGCAGTCCTCTGCAATTTTCACGGAGAGATGAACTTTCAACGTCAAGGACACGATTCCACGTATCCAGAGATTTCCCGAATTGATAGTGTTCACTGTGCAAACATCTCCTAGACTTTCATTCGCAGCAGAATTCACAACCGACAAAATCATGTGCCGAATCAGGCACGCTATCGTGCCAGGTGCAAATACGCATCTTGAATGTCAGCCGCAGCTACTGCATCAAGCTAGCCTCATTTTAACGCAGTGAGACGCCGAAATCACAACTCTTAAAAAATACTAATCAACCATATTTCTATGAGAAAACCATCCAGCACAGTAGCATGAACACTGTGAGGGGGGTATCCTGATAAAAATAAGCGTTTTCTAACCTTCCGTCTCCTGGGGCTCCGAACTCCGCCTACGCCCGTGGGGAACCTTGAGAGCAAAACCCCATCACTAGCAACTTCACGAGCACGAGAAGCCCCTTCTGTCACCCGGGAACTGTGGTTGATCACATCACATAGCGTCCGCCCCAGGATGAATCCTCAACGAGGCTCCGCATATGAGCGCCTGCTCTCGTAGATCCGATGTGACACCGTACTTTATAATTTTGATTTCTTACATACTCGAAGGGTTTTCCTGGGTGCGCATGTGAAGCGTAACGGCTGCAGGAATTTACAACTATGAAATCTGTTAGCGCATTCACTCACAATTTAAAACGAATGCACTTGCTGCAGTGGTGGATAGAAGGGGAGGTGTAGTTCAGTTTTTGTAGCCGAAAGAAAGGAAAGTAGGGGACAAATCCCTTTTTTCAGTTCAATTTGCTCCGTTAACAGTTCTAAGATTGCTTTGCTCATCACAGCTGAGAACCTTCTCATCCGCTTTTGTTACGTTAAGGGATTCCTCTCCACCATATTCATCGAGAAACTTGTTAATTAAAGCTGATGTTGCGTTCTATCTTAGTAATCGTCCAGCATTTGAAAGACTTCTCAACCATTGTTTTCAGCTGTTTACTTTCTGGAAATAAGAGATTTTGAGGTTAAATTCACAATAAGAGAATCACATCAATGATTAACTGATTTAATTTTGAGCAAACACACTCAGATTTCTACTTTTGTAAGTGATCTTCCTGGCTGAATTTTTGGCCAGAAAGATGAAGACAACGTCAACTGGCGGCTTTCCTGATCGACGAACCACACTAAAACTGAAAATGTCTGAGAGTTGTTAGGAATTGACCTAGCCTGGACGACTTTATTCGTATGGCGGGATGTTCCAACAAAGATTGCAGAGATTCAGACCGCTTTTAACAACTTTTCTCTGGCTTTTTTGTCGCGCCGCTAATTTTCGGTATCCTGGTCTGGACTCTTTACCCCTATTTCGTCACGGCAAATTTCTGCGTGCTTTTTATCAATCGCTTAATGGTCTTAAATGATCGCATAAAGTCTCTGGACTGGAGTGCAATGAAGGAAAGTTATGGTGTAAAACAATGACGATAGCGGTGAAATAACCGATGAAGCAGTGCTTGCAGTATCCGCTGTGTGAATATGATGATACTTTACGCCGCAAAAAAAGTGATCCAATGACTAACCATCTCACTGAATTATTCCTGCACCCTCCACATTTTTTCTAAAGCATCTATTGAGCCTTCAAAGTTTTGCGCCGGGCTTTTCAGAAACCGCTTTTTCACTCGACTCTTACAGAGATTACGCATGGAAAAGTTGTATCTATATCTCTGGTGCGCAATCAGCAACTACCGTATTTAGTTACCCACTTAGAATATCGCTGCTGAAAGTCAAAATTTGCTGTGAACGGCGTTTCCTCAAGCAGAAAAGCGAAATGTTGTAGCGTATTCGTAAGTGTGTTTATGGTTAATAAAAGTGAGACATGCAAGGATCGGGTAACGTCGTGTTGAGGTGAAAAACATCACACCTATTGTACGAGTTAAGGAGGAAGAAGAAATTTCTTTCAAGCTTCGTTACTCAAACAACGCAGTTTCGCATCCGATCATAACGATATGTTGACTACAATCTAAAACTTCGAAGTACAGAATGAAAACTTGCTTATACTTAAGCACTGAACGAGGGTCAGTCAACTAACTCCTCGAGCAATTTGAAATGGCAAGAAAGTTGGAGGCAATGGGATACGAACCCTTACAACATTGTTTCCAAATGATATAAGTGAGCACTGTGTTATCTGCACATTCAGCAGCATTTACTCAAAGTTTTTGGTTAATACAGTTTCATCGAATGTTTTCTCATAGTGTCAGGACTAGCTCATCTCTGATTAAACAACGGAACAGTGCACACAGCGAAAATAGCTATGAAATAGTCTTGCTTATCCTAAAATGCGAACTAAACCTTTATATCCACCAATGAAACAATGTAGTGCTATCATACGTGTACCTAGGAACGTATGAGCACAACTACATCCGTATACTTGGTATTTTCAGGCCATATGAATTGTTACAGTAAAAGATAAATCTTATGTTCGTATTCAGCTTGTAACAGATGTGCACTCGATAGTGTCAAATCGGATCGGTGGTCCTCGTTAGGGTTACCCGAATAAACAGAAACTTGACACAGATGAGGGAACTGCAATGTAGCTGGTGGAGTGGCCGTTCTGGATGAAACGAAACGCCCATTTCGGCATATCAGACAACTAATTTCAATTACGTGTTGCGTAATGCAGAAAGCAATGCAAAATGCATAGAAGCAGCATATTACACGCATACGAGACTACTATTTCATTTTTTTTTGGCAATTATTCACGATTTTTTATATTGTTGCTTTTATTATGGGCATATTGCCTCTAACACTAATCACTTATCTGATCATAATACGGTGAACGCAATTAAACCATATAACCGCCTTAAACAATTCTTCGATCATGGCTTTCATTGCTTAGCATCAGTTAGAAACTATGAAAATTATGGGGTAAAATTATCAGGAAATGAATTAACAGTTATTTTTATTTGAAGAAAGGAAACGACGTGATCGTTCAATTGGTCTGAGCTTGCAGGCGTAAATCAATGAAAACAGCGAAATAATGAAGCAATAAGAGCAGGTAATAAGTAATAAAGAAATGATTAAGAATATTTAACATGTAATAAAGACATGTGACGGCCGAAGATAACGACTGATGACAGCAGAAGAATAGCAAATGCCAAAGACTCTTTCATAATTCCCAGGGGGGGTAGCACTGAGAAATTATAAAAGACGATCACGTAACATGGAAAGATCATGAGCAGTGTGCAAAAACGCGTGTAATGTGATTTGGTGTGGTAAGCAATTCCCGATCACCGACTTTATTCCCCACGGCTTTTTCGTGGCAAGGGTTCACCACTTTTCGACGAGGTCTCCGCCGTGGAGCGATTCGGCGACTTTTCTGTTGCTATCCATTCGACAGATCGTTTCTCGTTAGGGCTTCATCGATCGAACTCTGCTGTTGTATGTTGTGGGTCCTCTCGGGGTCTCGACTTTACCTTCAGTGCCCTCGCCTTATCATACCGCTCCTAAGAAAGGTCATTTCCATGTACCATTTTATGGAAATTTTGCTTCGATGCACTTATCTATTTCAATGCTCTGCAGTATAATGCGCAGAGGAAATTTTCCTCAGACGGCTATGTTCGCTTTCTATATATAACGTGAACATTTGGGGCAGCGTACAACGGAGCATGTTTTCTGTAGGATGAAGTAAACATTATCACACTGTGTTGCAGAAGGATAACAGCACCGCAAAAAGAGTGGTTGAACGCCTATTCAGAGGCTGGAAGAGCAGGTGAATCAACGGAATGGGAGGACATGTAATGCATTTCATCCGTAAAGCTAGGTCGCTTAAAGTACAAGTGAGCACAAATGCGACTTTCGTCGATGTAATTAGTGCATAACCTATCTAATATTCTTTTCAAGTTTTTCGTTTCGAGGGACCATTTCCTTTCAGCTGAGAGTATTTTCTTCTCCGAGTCCTGAAAAGTTGCGAGTGCGAGAACATACGCCCATGCAGTGAGGAGGATTCTATTCGACCTGTAAATATTTAATTCTCGATATCTAAGAGCATTGCAAAGGGCCTTTCTCTTTGCTAGATTTTCGGTTTCCTGCTGATTTCCAAGCCTCCTTGGCTTTTTTTTGAATAATCGGACTCTGCTTTAGCACTCATATCTGTAGAATTTTAGAGAAAGTTGGAGCAACAAAAATAGTTTTCTTTCTTCAGGAAACTTGCTTATAGCATCATTTTTGCCAGATATTTTTTGAACTAAAATTTCTCTCACCTCCTTCTTCTTTTCTCTAAACGATTCTAATCAGATCATTTTGAAAGGAAAGTTGAAGTTGTTTGTTTGACAAATTAAGCATGGTCCTTCCTTAAAGCTTTATCCAGATTTGTAGCACAAAAGATAAATTATCCAGCATAATGCCTCATATTTTGAACTACTCGATTGCCCATATGAATCTCCATTGAATAATTCTTCGTTCTCTGACCCGATCTGTATCGATCAGTGGAAAATGTCTGCTTCTTTAACATTTCTAATCCTGTAAACATGGAGCACGATACAGAGGTATACATTTAGCAACAAAATTTATAACATTGGCTTACGTTGGTTGTGTACTGCAGTCAGCTAAAACCGCCTAACAGAAACAAACAATTCATACGCACAGAGATGAGGTTACCAAGCACACTTGCAAAAGCGCTTTTGAGGTACATGCACCGTCTAGAATTAAATGACTCAAAAAAACAATTCAACTTCGGAGATCGCTGTGGTCATAGGAATTCAAAGATGGACCTGCCAAATTTTATTTATATTCATGAGTTGAAATTATTGGGCGATCAGAGACGCACACACTTACCAACAGAGAGCACTGTCCACGGTGCGCTTTCCGAATGTGGTCTGCTTAAAAAGGCACAAATGGCCACTGCGATCGAGAAAATGAGGTTGGCCCGTAGCCGCTGTATTGAACAATTCTCTCTCGTGCCCCATTTCAAGCAGAAATTTGTCAGTGATGCATTTGATCACCCCCTTGCCCACTCTGCTTCCCAGCAACCAGAATTTGCGCTGAAATAACTCTGAGACGGTTCTGTGACGGGCGGATTTGCGAGGTGGCAGTAGTTCAACAACGTAGAATCAACAATACATCGGTTAATGAAGTAGGATAAACAGTAGGTGGTCTGAAGGAGTAAAAGATCGCTGAGCAGCAGTATGCATCACTGTAGCGCAAATTGTTAGCGCTTAAGTGTCTGCAACGAACAGAACCAGGTGCTACTGCGTGATGTTCATTGAATATCGGTCAGCTTTAGTGCAATGCCATATTTATTTCCGCCCAACGCATTAAGAAAACGAAATCTTTGCTAACTTTCATGCATTTTTTGATATGCTCCATTAAAAACGATTTCAAGTTCTATTGCAGTGCAAACTTCATCATGCCATCCTTGGGGAGAAAATTGTCGATTTCTTTCAGCCTTCTTGGGATTCTTATGATTATAAGTTCAATAATAAGCATGAATGTTTCGAGGCATTTTAACGAGGATAACATTGAAGCTGTTTTTCCAAAACAGCTTCAATGTTACCCTCGTTAGGATGCCTCGAAACATAAAATATTTTGTGAGGGTTTTGATAACACAACCAAAATTCCACTGTGGTTCTTTGAATTATTATATTTTCCAGTATGTGATACTAGAAAATTAGGCCCTGAGAAAAAATTCTCATGAAATTTCGCACCATCAACAGCTTTTGCATGCACTTGGAAATTTCTACAAAAGCAAAATGTCTATGAGGTATAAGGAAAGGTTTACTGTTAGCTTTCATATCAATATAATTAGTCTTTCAACGTAGTTTTTTTTTAGAGAACATAATCGCCTTTCAGCAAACACGATCGCCTCTTAGTGGAAGAAACTTTATTGATAATGCTTGAAGTTTCATACATTCATACGATATGCCAACAAGCTATGCAAGGATTTCGCAGCTTAAATTCTCTGATACAGCAACTCACTGCTGTTTATTCGAAGAGAAGTAGAAAGGTAATCCGCTGCTGCTTTCTCGATATAAAACTACTGTTTAGTGTTCGGACATGGAAGATGACGAGAACTGAAAGGAATTATATTTCAAGCGCATTCGTTAATGACTGCAAATTCTTCAAGGAAAGTGTGAATGGCTCAAATGGGAAAGGATCGCTTAAGAGCGCCAATCGCCTATCGCGCTGCAATCTACCATCGTTACGCTTCAAAAATGACTAGAAGGAGTTCTATAACTGCGCCTTAAATTTTTTAAAACAAATTATCAACGCTATCGCAGGGAAAGAAAAAAGGAAATGAACATGACGATAAAACCTTGAAATCACTCATAATAAAGCTTTTGAATCCCGCGCACAACTTTCAGTCCACTCATCGAGAACGCTCATTTGGAAAATAGCTATGACGGCGACGGGTTGTTGCCAAATAATGGCTCACGTGAGAGTGCAGTTCAAAGGGCGCAGCTGCTCTCGGCAATTCGTGCGACCATGGATACGATCTTGATTGAGCCTCCGCAAACGAGAGAACACGATTGCGCGAACACTTCCACTTCGCATGTCCAATTGACTGCCACATTCACGCATACATATGCACACCTTCCCGATTGAACGAATCCTGGCGCCCTTCATATATTCCCAGAGACGTGCAGGCCGCAATGCGCAAAGTCACCTGTTCGATTATCGCGCAAAGTTGACCCCTTTATTCGCTCTAAAATTCCATTGCTATTTTGCCTTTAATGAACTGTCAGATTACTAAAATGGCTCGTGAATACAACACGTGTTATAGTGTTTTGCCTGCATCTTTTACTTAGCAATAACATGATCCAAATAATTCAATTTTTAGTGACATTCCTTTCATTATTTACGAAGATACTAGGTTCTTTCTGCGATTTGTATCTATATACTTAATGCTAGCTTCAAAGTGCCTTTATTCGTTCTACTCATTTGTTTAGCTCAGTATATGATATTTTGAGATTTGTGCGCCTTAAATGTAGACGGGATGAAACGATCTATTAGAAAGTACACAAACGATAAGTTTGTGGTAGATCATATCAGCCTCTTTCAGAGATTTTTGATTGTTTCGTTCTATATGCATTCGTACAGCGGCGATAATTGAATCACATATTTTATATAATATTCTCGACGATTTTTATGTTTGATGGCTTGTTTGTGATGGCACTTTGGATCGTTATGCAATCCGAAGTGATCACGGGTATGTCGTAATTTTCAAGATCACAGGTATATCGTAATTTTTCCATGAGAATTGAAAAAGTTTCTATATCACATCTTGCAAATCGGATGGAACCGACTATATAAGAAAGAGTAAAGGATCATTTTTCTAAGTGCACAAGGAAAACGCCCAATTACCAATACGAAAACAGACTCGTAGCGCCTCAATACAGATCATGACTATCTTAGTGATGTCAGTTGGTTAAGATTATGAAGTGGGGGCAACAGATAGATAAAAGCGAACATTACTGGCTCATTTTTGTCTTTCATTTCCACAATGCTTGTCATTTATATTAAAGTGACCATTTCTTTGCATTCCCTTTCCATCTCGACTTCGCTGCGTTAGTGCAAATACATGACAATGAGAGTTTAATGAAAACTTTCGTGCATTCTATTTGCTGCATTCTGCAAATTAAACATGCATAAACGAAAAATTTTAAATATCTATGAAGCCGAAATTTTTCTATAATAGAAGATGTGGAAACATATTTGTTATGTATAATTTATCCTTCCTGCACTTTCTTCATAGTACAGTAATTTTCTCAGAACTCGGCAAATATGCCAATTTGGATGTTCTGCTTCAGGATATGTTTTTGTACATTTGCTCCTCGCTAAACATATCTTTTATGCAAAAGATGTAGATGAAAAAGATATGTTGGTTATTCATCAGATTCTTTTTTGGAGTTATTGTTTTTCGCGAGTACAAAATATTCAAAATCGGTCTTCCACAGGCCATAAGACCAGCTCATTCGCAACAACTCGCCTTATCATTTGGTGAACAACACTATTCTAATAACTGGAGCCTAAAGCATTCTTCACTTTCGCAAAATTAGCGCATGTTTTGGGCGTTTGTGGAAACCACAGTTACCTGAAATATCCATTTATTCAAGAGAACGAACTTCTGAATGGGGTAATGCAGTATGTGAAGAAACCTGAAAGCTGTCTATACCTATCTATTATTTATTACTTCTTAATATTGGGTCAAAAAGCGAGAAAGCGCATTTCAAATACGGATCATCCTTCGCACAACAAGATGTTGAATGCCAGTCTTGCTTTCCATATATTTTAACCGTGAATGCTATAATACTAATGTCACTTCCATCACTCCAGTTTTATTGAATACTGATTTTGTTTTAGCCTCAACTTTCATTTTCTGCTTTGCAGTAGACTGAGGCTATCAGCGTAAATCCCAAAATGCTTTGTTGCGTCTCGTTTCTGTTTCTGCGTCATTTGTTTCAATAGTACCCTTAAAAAACCAATGAATTGTTTCGCCGAATTTTTGTGACATCAATGGTCAGACACGTAAAGATGAAAAGCGAATTAGTCGCCCCGATTGCTGATGGCTGTATTTTACGCACATTTCCGTGATCCATTTAACGAACGAATGATGGTCTGTTCGGTTACCCTTCAACGACCCACATAGTACGTCTAAAGCGCTCCTCCTAATTTCTTAGCACACTTTTAAAAAACACCTCAGTCGTGCGGACTTTTAAATGTCAGAAGTGCTTACCCTAAAAAATTATGGTTTTCTGGTGTGAGCATATTTATTTTTTGGAAATCTTACTTGTTCCAGTGCCAACTTCAAATTGTCTCGTACGGCGCTTTTTTTCTTTTGCATTTTTTGTCTATATCATTCTCGTTTGCTACAAATTTAATCGTGCTGAGCATTGTTTTTCATTAAGCTACTTGTTTGGTATTGGGAACAGTTTGTAACCTTCTTATCATACTTTACAGTGTCATATGAAAGTGTCTCAGCATAGAAAATATGTCCGTATGGTTGAAGCGAATCTTCATTTGAAACTTCTTCTAAGAACACGCTCCCATTCGTCCAGCTTAGCCTGCTCTCCATACTTTCAACTGGATTTCGAATAGAATTCTAATAGCTTATTACCTGAATAGACAAATTTTCTGCAGTATGCTCTCTCTGTAGGATTAAATGCATGAAAATTGCCATCTCAGATCCTCGTTTCATCTTGGCAACTGATGTGACTTAACCGTATCCACTAATGAATGTCCATAGAAACTCACTCAGAATTATGCGAAGTTTGAAACGTTTATTGCAAACTTTCTCTTTCTTTACTACCTCTTTTGCATGCATTATTTGAGTCGAAGAGTTCTGACGTTCGCCTCATCAACTCATTCCGCCTTTTCGTACAAACTTTATATGAATGTTCTATTCCCTATGATTTGTGTCTTATATGTTCTATTCCCTATGATTTGCTGCCCTAACATGCATTGTTGAAGGTCTCAAAAGATTTTTGACATCGGACATTTTCCGACAGAAACATTTCAACTCATTTGTGCTATCCAATTTAATCACTTTTTTTGTGATAGAACATCATTTTTCGGCAACTCCATAAATACGAAAGTCTGCGCGATTCTCTTAACGATTTTTGTTGCAAGTTCGATGAGTATTAGTTGGGAACAATGCTCTCGACTTACCAATTAGCAAATTCTTTTGTCTTTGTAAGTAGTAAGACATAATTCGTTGTGTACTTTGACTAACGGGCATAAGTGGCGAATGATGGTTTGATCTGCGTTTGCCTTTGATTCAAAGCAAATGATTGGAAATGAATAGTCGAGTCGCTCCCGGCCAGTCGATTTTCGTTGCCCAAAAATTTAATCTGAGAAGCAGCCAACAGCAATTCATTTTGGCAAAAATCTTGACTAATAAAACAACGAAGTAATGATGAGGTGTTAAGAAATCGCTCATAAAATTCATTTGTTTGGTTGGTTGTCTCACCTCTTTTCATGTTTTCACGGTTTTTAGTGTGATCAAGATAAAACCGTAAAAAGCGTAAAAGCGACATTTTTTGTTGACATAATGTTTCACTCAACGTAAGAAGTGCTTCCAGCAGTAAATATAGGATAATTTAGAAATTTGTTGCTTTTAGCTTGCGTTTATTTTTAGTGCATTTGAGGGCGATTGTTGATTGTTCGTTTGAAGCACAGAATGACACCATTCTTCGATATCTTATATTCAGATCTTCCTTTTGCGAGCGTACGCAATTTCGTTCATCGATAATAATTCGTAAATGCTGCCAACCATTACTTTATTAATTCATTTGTTTATAGTCTATCTTCTATGGGAATATTTTCGTATCCATCATAGTCGCCGCAGCGAATTTACTACACTAATGTTTTCCGTATTAGCTAACTTTTTAATGCCTAATATTTTTGCGTCACTCTTTTGAGGATGATATTTATAGTGAAAGAATAGTGGCGATTTCATTATTATACATTTGAAGGTTTTGCTTATGACTTAAAGCTAACTATTTGGTTAGCTTCACAGTCTTGCTCTTAGAGGACCCTTTCGAAGAAAGGGCGGATATATCAGCATATCGAGAGTGAATGCAGCCGATGTATCAAAAACTATCAACACGTCTCTTTGAACTAGGAACTTTGGCACTTCGAAGTAGAAGAACTTTCTACATGGGAACAGCCTCTGTACTCAAACAGCAGTAGTCGGAATTAATCGCCTATTGTCCTCCTGCATCTTTCTCTTGCGGAAGATGTTCCATCAGCAATGAAGCCCATAACAGTTGAGCGTTTACTACATCGTAACCACCTACTGAAAATATTTGCTCGAAAATGGCAGTTTTGAGTGGTTCCTACGTTCACTCAGAAATTATTGCATTATAGGCTTTGCCAATGTTTATTAATACTCATTGTTAGCAGAACGTTTTTGCTTAATAAGAGAACCTCAACCAATTCAGCCATTCCTTGACCTTGCTATACTTTTTTCTCCCATGTTGTATATCGCCGTTAATGTATATTCTTTCCGGTTGAATGGTGTAAGTAAATAAATAAATAACTAAATAAATTAATGAACGAACAGACAATTAGATAAAGGACCAAACAAATGAACAGATAGAAAAATATGTTAGCAAACAGAGACATGAACCCAGAATAAGCGGTTGACAAGAAGAGGACGAGAATGTAGAGGACAGCACGTGATGCAGAGAAAAAGCAAGAGGAGAAGGCAAAACCATATATATATATATATATATACATATATATATATATATATATATATATATATATATATATATATATATATGCAAAGGCAAAACCATTAAATATCCTCAAAAGAATAAGGAATGAAGGAAAACGAAGGAATATAAAAGTAGTGATTACCTAGAGACATAAAAAGTATTCGCATTTCTGCCCTCATCCGTTTGCGTGGGCGCCAAGATATATAGTGTCGTCTTAATGTGACAATATTCAATACGGCTACCAGCGAAAGTATCAATTCTGCGGCGGTCATGCGGTATTATTTTTATGTAAAGAATTATAGCGATATGCTCCAATGAGAAAGTTTCCATGTTCCACAATCTGAAATAGTTGCTCTGATCAGTTGCCGCTGTCCGATGTTGTTTTTACAAAACGACTAAATTTTATTGGTCATCGTTGATTTATTGATTGATTGTCGTTTGCAATTGGCATAAATCTTTTGTTATCAAGATTCAATGACATTATTTCAAATATTTCATTCTATCAAATTTTGTTCAAAAAAATCACTCATATGCGCTGAGTTTCTCCAGAAACTCATCTTTATCCGGTTGGCGTGATGGAAAGGGGGAGGGGGTTGATCAACAGCAACTGTCACCTTCATGTGCCTCAGAAGAACCTCCATTTTTTTACCGGCCTACCCCTCTATTTGCAAGAAGCATTTACTACAATAGCTTATTAAATGTATGCTTCAGACGATTTAATCATTTCAGTGTTTTATTTTGTGAAGAGCTGATTTTCGTTCCCCCATATATTTCATATATAACGTTTCTTTGGCTAGAAATAGTCTGTGTTTGAAATTCTATCGAGTTTTCATATTGTATGCATAGGTTATTCCATAAGATCATGCCAACAATATCTTTTAAATATTTTCGAATAATTCTCAAGTCCTTCTGGCTCAAAACTCAGCGTTCATGACTTCCGAAGAGACCAGCGATCAAAGAATTATTTCATTGAAATATTCAATTCAATCATTTATTTACCAACAGTCATAGAGTTTTAATTCCACTTAGTCACTTTAAATTTATTTTGCATGGCATCCCTAGTTCTATACTATTCGACATCCAGTAACGTTCTTTCATATATGTCTTATTTTGTGATAATGCTTGCAGCAAGCTGATCATTGCAATTATGAGAGCGATTTCTTCTAATCTCTTAGACAGAAGCATTTATAGCAATCCCCCTATCTCGAACCTGTAGTAAAGAGTCTCATAATCCGTTGTGCTGTCTTGTGATATGTAGCTGTGTACTTGATGATCGATAACCTGCGGAATATGCTTTCTCATTCCCACTACATAAACTTTGATGTCAAATATACCTGATGCAATGAAGCAACAAACTTTGATGAATCAATAACCTTTAATTATTTTATATGCAAATTTTCTTCTCGAAATATTACTTATTGAAGTCGTTGAATTTTTTATTGCAGAGTAATTCATTGAGGTTGATGAATGGAATTTGAATGATGTTGTGTGATGTATTCACTGTGATCGAGAATCACCTTACGGATATCGTACGAACAATAATTCTATTAACATTACTACAGAATTGCGCATTTTCTCAATTGCGAGATGAATCACGTTTGTTTAACTTTGATTTTTTTCTTTTATATTAATAAAAGATAGGTGGAAAATTATTTAAAGACATTGGGAGCTAGTTGGAAAGCATGAGCGCGATTCTGCGCTCAAAATTAGAAACAAAAAAGCACTGATGGTGATTCACTCGAAAAATGTCATGAAGGATGTGCAAGTGAAAAATATTGAAATGAAGCAGTGAACCGAAACTTTGTACTTGGACAGGAAAGTCTCGATATTTGATTTCATCTCTTTATCAACACAACTTGCTATTATTTGCTAAGAATGCAAGATGTTTCGTTAGTAAGGGAGTTTAGAATGGAAAACTTTCTAATCGAGAGGAAAAATAACTAATGATGGGGTGTAGCGCTAATTCATTTAAAATCTGAGAGCAATGACAGTTTCTCAGACTCATTTCTGTTGTTATGTAATGTGATTAAATTAATGACTTTATATTAGAAGTGATTATTTTAATAAGATCAAAATATTAATTTAGTAGGAAAATAAATGATAACTATTTGAAGAATAAAGAGATTTCACTACTGCTTAGAAACGGTAATTAAAAATATAGGTAGAGTAATTGGTGCTATAAAGGGCAATAGAAGCATTTAAAGGACGCGTGCTGAGCTTATAACAATTTCGAGATAGGGTATAACCTCAGACAGTAGCCTCATTACTTCATAAAAAGCAAAATTTCTGAAGTTGGATGGAAGGAAGAGACTACATGACGACTAAGACGGAAGTAACTAGAAAGTGATGTGCTGAAAGAAAGCACCGTTTTTTCAGAGTGCTCCTTTCCGGAATCGGAACAACATCCATTCTTTTTTGATATTAGTGATCTGGAACCGATCGGGAGTGTTATTGTTGATACGGTGGTGAAGCCACCAGATGCGCGACTATCGATTGGATCAATTCGATCCAGAAATATTACCACTGTAAGTTTTCTGTTCAATGCAGGCAAATAATGTTGCTGGGGCAAAGTATTTAAATGACGCAGGCGGAAACGGCGGGCGTATTGGAAACCCGTCTGGATGTGCATTTATGTGATTGGGAGGGGGGATGCGGGAGGTATTACAGAGCTAATCAGCATATATCAGTTGTGGCGCGCGCGCCGAATTCGGATACGAAGGTACATTGCAATTGCCTTTTTTAATTTCTTCAAGCAGGAGCCGCCAACATTTTTCAGTCCTGCCGCCTTCCAAACCCTGCCAGGAATCGTTGTCTCCTTTCCCCCTCCACTCCTTATCGAATTTTCCATCTTTTCCGTCGCGATGACATTATGCTTTAAGAGGAAACCTCGTTGCTCCTTGATGATATCGAACTTAGGGAAATGCAATCAAGAAATATCTGTTGATCGAACGGGTAAAAAACAGTCGCAAACGGAAATCGGAAAACAGCATTATCGAAGTATTTTTGCATATAACTGAAAGCGAAAAACCTGCCAAAATATAGCAAAGTTGAGACGTTGACACGTTAAATGAAAGATTTTTGTGACATAGAAATGGAATAATAATATTTTGATTGGAATAGCAGCATCGAGAACCTTGGCTCAAGAATCGGAGTTACAGCTGTGATTTAAGTGGCACTAGCAACTGGCTTCACCACCACATTCTTTCACATTGAGAATTAGTGGAAAAACCTCTGCAGATAAAAACTTCCCTCGGGTGATTCACTTTTCCTAGAAAAATGCAAATATAGCAATGGTTTTCATAAAAATGATGCAAAAGAAACCGCCATGACTTGGGTTTAGAGAAAAACCTAATTCGCTTGTGAAAAATTGGAGGCGGTCATCCTATTTATTCGTTTGCAACGCCGAAGATGTTACAAACGATCTGTTTGTTACGGGACTTGTTGAAACATTTGAATATTTTTTTGCAGTCAAGTAGTACACCTAATACGCTTAGTTGAAATCCATTTTTCCTAATCATATTGTGGATTGAAATTGTGTCGCAAGCGAAACTTTACAGCGTCATTCCTGATGTATCAGCCGCCTCCTTATTGCCCCAATTGCATTCACGCCCCCTCAAATTTTGAAATCAATAACTTTATGGGCGATCGCACACACAAATCGCACACAAATGATCGCTGCCTTAAAGGGATTTGCGATCATCATACATCAGCAACGCACTTCCAGTTTCTGAACATTGATTAGATCAAATCTCATCCGTTTTCTTCGAATGACGTCATTATGACCTTTTACAACGTCCACAATAGTCACTATGAATCGAGTGCAAAGCGTCTCAGAAATATTAACATATCTATGAAAAAAACAAGTTTGTTGACATATTTATATGCAAACATTAAGTGGACCATTTTGTTTGGCTCACCCTCTCAGGAAGCAAAGTAAATTAAGCAGAGTTTTTATGTTTACAAGGCACAAAATTTTTTGACAGCATTCATTCCAGATTTTAGAACATCCATGTGCGCGTTCTTCAATATAAGTGTTCCGTTTACCAGTATTTAGAGTTTTCCCAGCTTGAAAGCTGATTTGGCTTCTTACAGGTATATTTTAGTCATCTGGATATTAAAACCAAAGCGCGACCTTACTACATGCCGGGAACTGTGCAACTCCTGATCAAAAACTTTTCATGTCAATATGCTCAGATAATTTGATAATGCCAAATGAGAGGATACAAACCAGTGAAGTGATTGAATATTCATATGAGACGATGATTTGCAGATTGATTTTAATAATCGCTTTACGCTAAGGACGGATCAAAACCGTTTTTCACTTCTTCTTAACGATAGCGTCAAGTTGCCACCATTTCCATCAATTATTCGTGAAACATATCTCTATCTGACAATTATTTGCAATCAAAAGACATATCCACTGATCACCATTCGAATCACCCACAATAATGCGGCTGCTCCACAATTTTATGGAAAACAACCCTATTCGATCGAACTTAACAAGGTATTCCGTCAAACTTTTAGTTACTCCTCTCAATAGTTGGAAATTGTATTAGAGTATCAACGAAAAGACTATTCGACGTGAGAAGCTTTATCATATATGCATTCACATCGACCATAAAATCGCGACTCCTTGAAATGAACCATTAAAAAAGCATGAAAACATACTCTATTTTTGCGTGATGAAATTACTGGTGTGCACTGGCCAGCTTCTGACGCCAAACTATTTACAAAGCGTATCTGTGATGCCGATGAGATGCAAAGATGCTTGATACGTATGTTCAGGTGACCGAAACCTTGAAAAAAGCGCGTTATTAACTAAAACGGTATCTAATAAAAGGAAAGCAAAGTCCTGTGGAAGTTTTTATCAAAAACACTGAAGTCGAAAGTTTCCACTTTTCTTACCCCGAATATTTCTCAAGTTCTACCTACGAATTGTTTAAAATGCATATGTTGAGGCAACAGCACCTGGAACAGTGATCGAGACACCTGTGCTTGCGATTGACTGGGATCCTTCAACGACATACTCGATTTCCTACGATATCGTGGTTAGTGTAGTTGGAAAATTTGTAAAACTTGATCGGTGAAGCAAATCCAGTCGTCCCTTTTGACGAGCAAGACGGGATGGTTAAATCTCGAACGGTGACATTTTCCATTGCTGACAGTTCTCCATCCACGGATTCATTAGCTGCTAGATAGGAAATATGTCGGTCGGACTTGTTCAAAGTCAAATTTTAAAAAGTACCATAGAGGTGTTGACTCAATTTTCTTTTACGCCTTACTGCCCCTGAGGTATGAAACATGCTTGTTCGAAGAAACTGGCAATTATGACCCGAACTTCCAGCTATTGTTATTTGGCTCGCTTTCCTCCCTCCGATTGAATTTTCTCCGTTCGCTGCAGCTAAATTTTTCTTCCGAAATCGAACAACTAAAAATCTCTTGAATTTCCTCCTTAAGGTCGCAGACACAAACGTGACGAAGAGCGTCTTCAACCATGAATGAAAACTGCGGACTTAAGCCGCCACAAGTATATATATATATATATATATATATATATATATATATATATATATATATATATATATATATATATATATATCAACCTTGAAAGTGAATAAGAAAAAGTTAAAGTGCTTTTCAGCTGAGTGCAAAGTAAAAATACGATAATGATGCAAACAGTAAACAATTATCAGTAATCTATGTCAGCGTAACAGCCTCGGAAACATAGATTAGAAGATTCATTTGAGCATTGAGCAAGAACTTGACATTCCACGAATGTTCTATAGTTCTAAAGAGTCGACTGTAAAAGAGGGAATGCAGGACGAGGTTCACAAAATTTTTGGCTCTGAAAACACACTAAAACAAGAGCAATCCACGAGTGGCTAAGACTGGAAATGAACTGAAATTATTGTGATTTTTTCATCTCTTCTCATTTCATATTTTTTCCATTCATCGAAAACTTATGTGTTCGTCACCATAACTGTGTGAACTTAGGGTGGCAATGAAGACGATTATTTTGCATTGGATCGATCAAGCGTTAAAGTTCACAAGCCTGACACTCTACCGATTGAGTTCAATGAAGATTTTTGGAATCTCAATCAACTTCCCACAATCGTTTACCTCATTCTTCAGAAGAAACTCGATCTCGACGACGGTATACAATCGTTAACGCTCAATATATCTGCAAATGTAAGTTTTTAGTTGGTGATTTGGAAAATTTCTTTGATAAAGCGAACTGTAATCATGCTGCGTCTGTGCTCACGCATGTGTGTATGCCTGTCTAAATTCAACTGTGGAACCATCACCGAGCACAGAGTTTCGAAATTTGAGAGTAATAGTACAAATCAAAGGCCGACCTCAAATGCTCTCCCACCAAACAAATGCTCTTCCACCAAACTTCAAACATTTAAGTATGCAATATGATTTGTAGGTAATTTACACTGATCAGTTGTTCATTCAATACCGGTCCAGTTATACAAGAACAATTTTCTTGCGCGAAGTTTATTAATAAAATGTGATTAATTGCAGAGTAGCACTACCTCCTTCCTCCCGCTCCCCAGCTGCCGTCCCCTCACCCTTTGGCTACGCCCTTGTTTGACCAATCAGGTCACGGCATTTAGCCGCGTTAGTGCAGCACTTTCCATAAGCTTTTGATCGTAGTATTTCCACAATATCTGTCGGTTAGCGTGAGGGGACGGCAGGTTACCAAACAATTTCCGATTCAGGCAATACTGAAAGAATTTTTCATGCGCTTGCCCTGAACATTTCGTAATGCTAAAATTTATGAAAAAAGATTTGTGGTACTATATGCTTAAAAAATTTCTGTATTAATTGCCTGTTGATGAGAAATGAATTATATTCTCAACTGTACTATGGCTGGCACGACTACTATGGTTGAGTGGTTACTTTTCTCTATGACATTTCACAAGCTTGTCACATTTTAATTTCAATCGTTTGCGAAAAAATAACAAAACCTACTCATTTCAGTAACATTTTTGGATATCTGGAACTTACGAATTCGAATGAGAAGAAAATCCCAAACTGCTAACGTTTGGACATTCCTGGAAAGAGCATGCGCATTTGAAAGATGTATATTTACAGGATAACGACGAAATCCATCCTCTGAGCAACTATACAACTTTGAAGATTCGCCTAGTCGATGCGGATGATTTGTCGCCGGTATTTTCACTGAGAGAACATGAAGAAAAATTTTCTAAGGTAAAACTATGTGTTTACTATAGTGATTCTTAAAATTCAACGGACCTTCTGAATCAATGAACAGAAGTGCGAAGATTTATTGGTAAAGAGACATCTTGCTGCCAGCTGTTTAATCTACTGTGATTTGTTTTATTACCTGTATTCAGAGTTGAAGATTTTTTCGCGTTTACAAATGCAGATAATTGGCGAATCTCTAACTGCCTTCATATAGTATACGTGGTTGTTCTGCTGCAACGATAGAAAAAGGAAACAAGGAGAACTCGGAATGAACGAAAGAAGATGCTAAGACGCTTAGACGGGCTCTATATTCTGTTTTACAGTCGATCGACTCAGAAGTAGAGGTTATCGAAACGATTGAAATTGGCGATGATGAAACTTCACTGAATTCATCAGTAGAATTCCCACTGGAGGTGAAGGATATCAGCAACTACTTCGAGATCAACAAATCGAGTAGCCAAATCGAACCTTCTCTCGCAGATCCACTGAAGAAATCTATAATTGGGGTCAATGTTTTGAGAGCCCATTGGGCATGAAAATTGCCCCATCAGACATGTTCCGAGGGGAAGTGGGATGAGAATGTCATATTTCGATGATACGACCAGCAGTAGAGAAGCAGTATTAATAGTTGCATCAGGAATAAATGTCTTGCCTATTGTGAGTAGTACCGATGCTAACGGCAGTAATACCATTCACATCAATGTTAGTAATAATACAGCTAGCATTTCTCCGAAGTAACGCATGTCCACTTTAAGGGCATCTAAGATGTATCCTCGCGCAGTGTTTAAGAGGTGACTATTGCCACCTGGTCATTCACTACCATCTGGCCGGTCGTTGTATCACAGCCGTAGAAGTTTTAGTAAACGAAAAACTGTAGAGGAATGACTCGTATTAAAATGCCGCCCTGTTGGAAGGATTTACAGGGATATAAACCACAAGAAAGAATGGAGGACAAAAAGATTAGGAAACTGTCATTCCATAGAGTCACCGAGTGGCCACGTCCAAGATCGGGGACCGCATACCACATGATTCGGCATTCGACTGCTACTCACCTCATTCAACATCAGCACCAATTCAATAAAGATGGATTTGGCGAAATAAAATCTATTGTTTCTCATTCTGCCTCAACATCTCTATAACAGTGACTCTTTGAGGACAACATAGCTGAGACACTCCAATTGTAGTACAGCAAATGGCCTATTCAGATCTGCGTACTTGTTCGTTTGCACTATTAGTTTCCAATATAAAGCAAAACGAATTCAATTTCACTCAAATTTGCTTCGAGAATTTCTCTTCAAAGTGTTGTTTTATTTAATTGCAAGAGGATATTGACCACTATACACATCCATAGTTTGAGCATAAGCGTCAGCAGTCGTTGAACGCAATTGCTGTGAAATACTTTCTTATTTGCATGAAAAAAAAAAAAAAAATCCACTGTAAAAACGATAATATGAGGAAGGCATATTCCTGGTCGTTTGTCACATGTGAGTTTTTGATGCTAATTTATTTGGTTCACTTTCTAGCTTTGATCATATTTTTCTCTTCAAGTTTTGCAATTATTTCCTTCTTTCATAGAAATGCTATTGAATTTCGCTTGCAAGTGGAATATATTATGGCAGAGGTCACAATATAGTATCTGTTGACAACATAGCTGGAACACTACAATTCCACAATAACAAATTTCATGCAGCTGAAAACTCTTAGGAAACGAGAACTGCTAAAAATTCTGATAAAACCAGCATAACGACATGAAACACGCAGAATGATAACTGCACGGGTGAAAGCCATTGAATGAACAAGGTATATCTAAATGGAATCTTAACAATATTATTTGAATAATGAATCTAAAAAAAAAAAAGATGAATTTAGGTCTCTGAAGTGGACAATCTATCACTATCAACTACTACAGTTGTTTATTCACATCAGAAAAATGAAAAACGAACAAGCAGTATGCCGTCCTTCGAGAAATGTGATTATAATGTGAGCGTTTCTGAGGACGTCATCGTCGGTA
Source organism: Baylisascaris procyonis (assembly GCA_037389465.1). Lineage (NCBI taxonomy): Eukaryota > Metazoa > Nematoda > Chromadorea > Rhabditida > Ascarididae > Baylisascaris > Baylisascaris procyonis. Next base: position 3,992,205 of record JAZARR010000008.1, read on the forward strand.
CGGAGGTGCTGCGGCTTGAAGTGGTAGATGAACCAGAGGTTGGTTGGTTAAATCGTCCAGTTACTAGGTTTATATTCCTCCTAAAATGTCAAACTAGTTTGGCTTAGCGAACTCCACCTTATAACACCTCTTCGTTTCAAACCCCCATATTACGATTCTTCTTAATACTTCGCTGTTGTTGCTGCAATAATTGCTTCACCGCTGAATCTTACGCCAAACTCTTGTTGGGCCATGAAACCCCATCACTCTTAAGTCTATCTCAGAGGACGCTCGAAATCATGCGGTAGCTTCTATTTGATTTCATTTCTTGTCATGCCTTCCTAGGAGCAAGTACTTTCATCCGCCTTTTGGTCCAAACAAGCACTAGGATGCTTATTATTTCTTGAAATGTAATTTCTTCAAGTTCCATGGAAAAATTTTCAAATGTTTTAAGAATTTAGATCTGCTATGGCCTCTTTGTCTTTTAGATCATCCGGCTATATTTCTTGAGAGGAACTTTAGGGTTTCCAACGACGGATTCCTTGAATTTCGGAAATCAGTTTCAGTCTCACGGGAATAGTGAAAAATATAGTCTCGAGAAAATACACTATGATGATCGGCTCAGCAACCGAGGATGACGCTTCGAAACTTCAATAGTAAACAAAATTTAGTGGTATATTTCGTCCCGGTAGTTCTAGTAATGAACTTTTTTAATGTTGAAACATGAATGTATTCAGAGGAAGCATCGAACGTAATCTAGAGGATAAAAAAATATTGAGTTCAGGACGGTGTGGGAATTCAACTTTCCGATGATTCTGGTATGTTCACAATCGACTCTAAAAGTGGTGCTATTAGCATTGTAAAGAACGATGAATTCCACATGAAGTTAAACAACACTTTTACAATTTTCGCAACGTTTGAGGTTTGTGATTTCTCTTTGAGCATGCCACCGGCTATAAACATAGATCGCTAATATTTCAAATGAATGCGAGAATGAAGTGTTCATTGTTTTCGTTGCTAAAATTAGCGAACCTCATCGGCATTACCTCTTTTTTTTTTCATCGTAAGTTAAATGCAATTCTATAAGCATTATTTGTTTAGTAACGCCATGAGGAATAACAGGAATGCTTATGAGGTGATTGCAACAGGAAATGTAAAATTTTAAATATTTTTACGACTAAACTTCAACTCATGAAAGAATGCTCCTAGATGTAATTCTCTTATCCTCGTGCTCATGTTTTCTCAGTTTAGAGAAAAAAAATTATTGATGCGCCCTTGGTTTGTGATAATTTATGATTGCACCTTCTCGGTTCGACAATAAATTCGTTGTGTTCATTCCAATATCAAAAATGAAGCATTGCAATGTTGCTGAGCATCATTGAACACAATTGCCCATCTGGAATATATTACAGAAGACGTCTGATGAAGAATATAAGAATATGGAAGTTTGTCAGAATGCAACCATTCGAGTAACAATTCAAGAGGCAAATGGCAGTTCACCACGTTTCGATAGGGATTTCTACACGTTTATATTGCCAAAAGAAATTCGGAATGGTAGTATGATTGGCTCTGTTGAATCTAAGAATACCGATCAGGTATCAGTTTTCTTCCAACAATAGATGTTTATTAGCTTGGTTGAAGGGATGAGAGAGTAAACGGAAGTTGTTCACCAATGCATTACTGCAAATCTCTTCATAACTCATAAATCACTGCTTACTCACTTATTTATAATCGTTAATCTCGTTGGCCATTTTGATGAACGGAATAATTTGAAAGCAATGCTTCATCAACAGAATTAAGAGCGGGAAGTCTATCATTTAGTTTCGATGAGTGCAGGTATTATGATAGATATTATTCATACATCGCCATATATCTATTTTTACTTAGTTTTGGATATCAGACAACTTTTAAAATTTTCAACTTCAGCTTTTCTAACCTAGAAGTTCAGTTTTGTTCTTAGCTGTGTGGAGCGTTTTCGATTCCCCCTCAGAGCTGATATTGATATCGTAAATGTTCCACTGGTTAAGCAGAGCGCCTTCTCCTTCTATAGCAACTGATATATCCTTTAATAGCGCAAAGCCTTTCGGCAGAAGAGGTTGTTTGAATGAGGATTAATATGATTCTTAAAAATCGATTCCCGAGAACATTCCATATGAATGCAGTAAAATTGCTCATTCTTGTTCTTAAAGTTACTAAGAATATTCTGTATTCAAAATGTAAAAAGGCTTTTTAGTGTGACGAATGCATTGAAACCACTTAAAACCATTCATATTGAAGATAACCTAATATCTATGAGTTATACGAAAATTAGAATCATTTTATTTATTATTGTTGTTCAAATTTGGAGGATATAATAAAGCTGCGGAAACCACACAAATCGATAAACGGCAGTTATGAACATGACCAGTTAGCCAATACGACTTCCGAGTATGGCGATCAGGAAGCGATGGGAACTGCTTTCGCATTTGAGCAAGTGAGTGCATCGATGATGATTCCAAAGAAATCAAATATGAAGCCGAATCTTACAAAAATCAAGCAACACATTCTTTTGATCGAACATATTCATTTATGTCATATAAAGGGCATCAACTCTAATTCTAGCTTATTTTACTAAATACTGGATAAGAAATTGTCGCAAATATTTTTGATATAATATCGTTGAAAAACTTTGCTGGTTATTTCGACTTGGAAGTGTAGTAGGATGGTTGACATTAAAGGCTTATGGTAAGAATTTAAAGCCGTGATATAATAAAGTCCTTCGCGGGAACGAGCATCTTGTTTGGGGAACTCCAGTTTTTTTTTTTGTTTTCTACAATTCCAGAGAAGCTTCATTGATAGCTGGAAAATATTCTGCTTGACGTTTTGCATAGGCAGTTATCCACAGAAGTTTCCACATGGGCCCTCCATTTAAATCACTCATAGTTCAGCATCTTGATCTTTTAAAACGACATGAATCCTTCTCTCATCGTTCTTCTCTAAAGGTTCTCACATTAATTATAAGTATCCGAAATGACTAAAGAATGCCTCTACGGTTATTAGCTGACCACACACAAATCTTGATGGTACTCTTTATAGCCACAAATCAATCCATTCGAATGTATTGTGCTTTCAGCCGACATATCGATTTGGGATTTATGAGTTGGACGATTTTATTGGAAACGTAAGGGCGAACAATCATTCAAATGATGACACACGAATTGTTTATAGCCTTGTCGAGTATGCTGAGGCATATTTCAAAATTGATGCCGAAAGCGGTGACATCAAAATACGCAATCGTTCAGCCATTGTCAAAGAGAAGGAAATAAACTTCCACGTCATCGCTACAGATTTATCTAACAAAAATTTTACTGTAAGTTTCACTTAACAATTATTCTTTTTGACTCAAATGAATTTACTTTTTTATAAATGAAAACATCAACAAAACGCATATTCTTCGATATTGCTTATACATAGGAAAATACCAATAATGTTTTGTGCGACAGAATCGGGTACTTCCCCGAGAAACTGAGCGAATAAGAGAGTGGGTTACCGACCAGCCCACCGGTTTGGTGCAAAAATTTGAAAGATTTTGAGCTACTCGTCTTTGAAACGTCTTGCAAATTTCAGATATTCTAAGTTCCTTTATTCTTGATAACTAAAGTGCTTTCGTTCTCAGTCACGAGCTTCTGCTCAAGAAATTCCAGTGGCAAGACTCAGGTGCTTAATTTATCGAAGCACGAGCGTATTTTTTGCCTACGAATAAGTCCCTTGATCTTTCATTAAATTATTTTGCCTTATCTTCACATCTTACAGGAATTAGAGCATTATGAAACCTCATGAAAACCTAATAAATGGGCAATATTTATCATTGATCTGGAGGGATATTTAGTCCCAATGCATTAGCTGGAGGTGATGGCTATCTAATATACCAGTGTCTTGTTCCCATTCTGAGAGCTTATTCGAGTTTAAATCCATACCTTGAAAACAAATTCCGATTAAGTTTCAAGGCAGTTTTGATTTAAAAATTCTCCCCTCGAACCAGAATGGCTCGTTAGGATTTCTCGCTTGTTCCTGTGACGAATCGATGCAAGCAAGCCTATATCATGTTATCTTTTATGCGATGCAAATACCGCTTTGCGTAGCAAATACGCGAATATTCCAGATCTTTTAACTTGTACAATTCGGTTGCCTTCCCGAAATGACCCTGCTAGAAAGAAACAAGAAACAAAAAAGCCCTTTGCTAGGATATATGCTTTTTCATCTGCCGCACAGGCAATTACAGTGCCGAGGGTCGCTGCTCGGTATATATTTCTATTCGTGACAAACATTTAAACTGCTTCTTTCCGAGAAAATTTGGAAATTAACACTAAGGAAACAACTGGAGACAATTCATTTTACCGTCATTTGATCTATCACCCATGAAGAGTCCTTTCACAGTATATATGGTTTCAGTTCTCTGAATGGTCTCAGTTTTGTGACAGAAGATTTGACAGTTGACACTGTTTTCTGTTGAAATTGCTGCAAGCATGCATTTGATCGCACACATTAGTGGGGTGGATTGCATAGTAAATCGAATGCATAGCGCGACGCACTAGTCGAGTGCCGTAGCAACGCGCTGCTACCTAAATTGCTTCGTTTGCGACGTCAATTATCGATATTGTTGCTCGAAATACACTGTTCGTATCGTTCGAATGGCATCCAGCAAATCCATCTCCGCGAATCACCTTTAATGATTCTTACCCTGGTAAAATTATATGTCATTAATTATTACCTGTAACTACTCTGTGTGAATTTTCGAAATTTGCTCATTAGAATTAGTTCCTTAGGTATTATAAGGAACATTCCGGCAACAGAACTCGCTGATTGACTGTAATCGGAATTGATCGAGTCAGGAAGGAAGAGGATAGGAATAAAAACATAGAGGTTTTATATTAAATGAATTCCCGTGGTCTTCTCTTAAAGTAATCAAGTAATTTCGCGAGTGCTTACTGTCCTTGAAAGCAGAAAGTGCTCGGTTCTTAGAGAGGAATTTTTGAATTTTTCTTGTTCCCTGCGTTGGTTTACGTAACAAATTGAATGAAATTGAAGAAGAGAAAATTAAGGGTATCATTCACTGTCGCACACCGAGAAATGTTCCCTCTCTTCTCTTTTTTCTGCCAACAAAGTCATTCGACAAAAGCAGCTATGAAACTCCGAAAAATATTTGATTTTTTTAAAGTGCTGGCTAAGGAATTATGGGCGCAACCCTCTCTCTTAGCTTCCTCCATCCTACTATAAAATAGAGAAATTAGGGCTGATTGTCTGCTTAGTCGGTGGGTTCGGTGGTTCCTTAGTGAACAGAAGCATAAATGAGATTGGCCAGCGTGTTAACTATGAAACTGATATTATTAGTTTTCCCATACTTCCTCTGCCTTTTTTTTTTGAAAATTTGAAGCTTTGAAAAATAAAACTGAAGCGCATATTTCCGTCAGCACGAGTGCGTAATTTGAAAGGAATTTCGTGATGATCACCGATCACTTTTGCCATTTCCGGCGAAGATCATCTAAAACCCAAAATATTCACTCTATAGCTGCTTTATTTACTAACAATCGTCATCTTTTTCTGATTTGGGAATGGTTCAGGAAAAGGAAGACAAATTATGCTTCCTTCTTACCGCGGAAGTCCTTTGAAAGCTAGACTTAATCGCCATTTGTAGCTTCACATCATTTCCGTTCAAAGGGCGCTGTGCAGCGGTCAAGGGAAAGACGCTGTGAGATCTCATCCCCTCCCTCTCCCTCTCCCAAGAAGAGGCTGCGATCAGAAATACTCGTAAAATATCGAACCATTTTAAAATTCAATAGCTCGCCTCGACTGAACGCATCGCCATCCATTCGTGCGAAGTTCAAAGCAAATCACAGCAAATACACGTCTTCGTAAATCTAAAGCTATATGCACAACAAAGTAAGATGCGAACTTTGCTTCTCTTTGGTTACGACGAGCAACGGTCAAGCAATCAACACAGAAAAAAAGAAGCAGCTTTGTCATGAACTTCGTTGATTGCGCATCGCACATTTAGTAGAAATTTGTTCATGAGCATTTAAAAGATTATTGACGATGCCTCTGATGAGTGTTATCATGAGCTTGTGAGCACTAACTATTTCTTGCATTGCTCCTCGCCACAACTCCATTGTTAGTGACTGATCCGCCACGTGTTTCCTAAGCGTTGAAATATTCCTACACCTTTCTTCTTCTTCATTTACCTCTATTGATCAGCGTAAAATAGTTATGTCTTTTGATTTTGTCCTCTGACTAATTCTGAGCTCTCTTGCATTCTATCTTGTTGTTGTTTGAAATAGGATGTTCTCGAGTGTCACTTTCGTTGATAACGCCAACACTCCCATTAATTTGTCTATGCGGCATTCGCGCGCATGCTGCACATATTCATCTTCTTTGATAACTTGCGTCCTAAGGAAAATCGGAACCTGAGATGGTCGCGGGTGCTGTAGGCCTTCGGAAAAGAAATCTCGCTCAGATGCAATCGATCAAAATTGTGATGCTTCATTGAGTAATCCTAATCTAATGGGAAAGTTACAACCGAAAACCGGCTGAGCACGTTTGGTTGCAATCGGGATTCGGCTGAAATCGAAAATATCGGTAGGCTAATTGACTGGAAGCATTAGCTGCAACCAAGAATCGGTTGAAACCGGCCAATTCGGCTCCACCCTACCTCTCTCGTGTTTCATACTTTCTCTTACTTTATCAATGGGAATGAGAGACCGATCATGTTTGCCGATGACGTACAATTGTTATGCAGTGCTTATCGAGCGCGAGAGAAATAAATGGAAGTGAAGGCGGGTGAGGATTTTAGATTAACATATGAGTGGCTTGAGAGTAAATTAGTAAGGTTGAGCTTCAAAAAAGTTGTAGTAATTGAATATAGATCAGTAAAACAACTGTCGAAAACCAAGCCCGGTTCATTGCTCGAGAAGGACGTATAACAGTGAATCTGGGATCTTCGAATTTTTTTCAGTCGCTGCTTTCCTTTCGTCGTCATTCCAGCAGACCTTCTCATCAATAATCCACTCTATTACAGCATATACGAGTTATAAGCAAGTTTCGAATACAGAAACAAGCGGAACTTCTTTTCAACACGCTTATTTGGCAGAAATGAGACTGTCCTGGCATTAACAATGACAATAAACAAAGAAGCTCTTATAATCTTTTAAAGACGATCATTTTCTTGCGATTGATCACAACAAAAGGAGGTGGGATCTCATAACTAACGTCGAGGAGTGATATCAGTGGAGTGACGTTAGCCACATTGACTGAACCTAATATCATTAGCTTTTGCGAAATGTTAGAGCGAAAAGAAATCAGATATGCTTTACTGCGAATTCTAATTGACGGCTCTTGAATAGTTCGAATTAGATGAAAAAATCTTCTATACGAAACGTGCAAAACTGTTCTGGGTTGAAAAGACGCTGAGATGCGTTGTACTATTACATTGCTTAATCGTTGACATAGTCCAACCACCGAGGGCATTTAAGCGATGATCCAATCGCCATCGTTTTAGTTTGCTTGTGTTGACGAACAAAGGTACCTGAGCAAATAAATATCTCGCGTTCGTAAGGCTTGCAGCACATTTTTTTTTTTTTGTAAGAAGGTAAGTTTCCATATCTATCTGCTATCTCCAGTCACTAAGCATCGTTGTTAGGATGCAGATTTGTTATAAATTTTTCCGAGCCTGGCCAAAACGAATATTTTTCATGTCTTCCGGCACTGCAGTTCGTTCACGATTAAAATTGAGCATTTGTGTTTGGAGATATTAGTGTTAGGAAGGCTGAGGTTTTGCATTCTTAGCGATCATTGATTAGCGCAAGCTCATCTTCAGTTAAAAAATAGCGCCTCAAACAATTCGCTTTACGAAACAGATGCATAAATTTTATCTAAATTTCTTTTCTTTGTAGGCAAAGGTTTCCTGACAGTAAAGCTTCTCAAATGGTTTTCTTTGTTCCCTCACTGTTTTCCTTTTATTTTTCTTGAATGCGGTGATCCTATTTGCTTTTGATCACCTTTTTTAAGGCAACAGCTCTTGTGAATGTGATTATCGATAGCGCACTGGCTGCTGACCTACCGCCTCGTTTCGAAAGTCGATACTACAACATAACCGTTGCGGAAAATGCGGAACCACAGCGAATCGGTATTTTACAGGTATTATCAGACACTTTTTTTCTTAGATGCGGGGTCAGGGATAACATCGCTATCAGCGAGCAGTAACTGGCTAAAGAAAAGATGAAATGAACGAATGCGTTCTATGCATTTTAGAAGAACTGTTTGATAAAAGTCGAAAGCGAAACCAGGAATTTAATCGTATGACCCTAAATATGCATGCCGCAGAAAGAATTTTTTTTGTGGACAAAAGCCTCATAATATTTCTTCTAGTAATTATTACACAAGTTCACTGCTCTCCTTTGCAACCGGTAGTGTCCTGTTGTTGTTAGAAAGAATTAACATCTGAACATCGTATGTTATATTACGTTATTTTATGTGCATCTTGCAAAGCGCAGGGAAGTTCCATTCGTTGCCATTCGCTCGTTAAAATACAAAAGCGCATTGAATCAACGATCTGCATTGTCTGCGAAATGTATTTTCACGATGTTCAGAGAGTTTTATTCCATTGAATCAGAAAACAGCTCTACGGCGTTTTGTGCTTGAAAATTTCGTCGATCTAAAGCGTAGCGACACACAGCATCCATTGTTAGTTTTTCCTCGGAGAATGTTGGAAATCTGTGAATCTATAGACATACCGCTCCAGTTTTGCCGATATTTGTGTTCACCAGTTTACCATAAATGAGAGTAACTGCAGGCCTACCACCCGCTTGCTGGAGAAAGCAATCGGATAGTGTATCACATTCCACACAGTGCAGATTCTGGATTTTTTGCTATTGATACGAACAGCGGTGTCCTGCGCTCCTTGGAGTCGTTTGATTACGAAGAGAAAAAATTTTATCAATTCCAGGTTGGCTTCGATCCTTGCAGCATCGGTTCATTAGACCTATTACTGATTTGTTATCTAATTACTGTTTGATGATCAGCGAGAACATTGTCCGCAGAATGGGTGCCAGTCTCAGATCTTTCGCTTGTTAGACGAATGCGCAACCACTACTACGGATGTTTTCATTGGCTTTTACTTTTGGCTTAACTTTCATCAATTCTACTGTGAACATAGTGGTACAAGCTTAACGAGCCTGTAACATTAACGATCAGAGTAGAATTGACGCTGAAAGAAGATGCGATATCAATATGTAATAACGTCCTCAGTTATAACCAATTTTTCTGTCTGATTCAGACTCAGAGGATAAGCAGTATCTGATGACCAGTGGAAGCGCTGTGCGTAGGCAATTACCCACACTACAATTATCGGGGCTCAAGCAAAACCTAATGAGCAATGAGAGTGTCCCCAGTAGTTTAAGTGGTGAGCATTCGTCAGCAAACGACAGGTCGCAGACCTGCATTCATCTGCAAATAGTGTTTTCAATCGTCATTAAATGAGACCATCATGACAGTCTGTGCGTAACTACAAAAGATTGTTGTGACACAAGGCCCTAATCGTGGAAGTGGTTTTTTTAAAGCGATGGGATTATGACGCAACTTGTTGACATTACCGCCGCCTATTGTATTCTTGAACGGTGCAAGAAATCCGGTGAATCTCGATCGGCAAAATTAGGCATTATTTTTTCATGACGCGAAGAAAGCTTTTATATAATCACAACTGCTGGAGAATGCTTCAAGGAAAGTTTTTGTCGTAAGCAAGCAGCAATCTTTTTTTGTGAATCTTTTCATCATCCAGTGCTTCATATTTTCCATAGAAATAGACTGTTGTGCTGATACTGCTTTGCAAAAAGAAAACACTTCATTGTAAGATCGTGGTAAAGAAAACTAACTCTAACCACGTTCATATAGCCGAGGGCGTTTCTTTAGCAACGATGTGAACTGTTCTTGCACTGCGCCTTAGCTTAGGCGATTTTAATGAAATGATAGTGTTAAAATCGTGTTGACACCAATGAAATATTGTGTCAATCAACACGATTTGAGGCAATTTGAATTTCATCGGCCATCTAGCTGTATGTTTTATCTTTTAGGCATTTCTTTACAAAAAAATATTCTCTTCGGATTTGAATAGCCACCTAGTGGCGAGAGGCATTGTTCAATGATATCGGTGCTTATCCTATTTCTCCCATTTGTTTGCTCTAATTAGGTTTGTATAATGGGCGTGCTGTAGCAGAGCATAAATCGTCTACAAATACGTTCGTATTGCCCAATTCTCATATTTAATTTGTATGGGTGAAAATATAACGAAGCTATTTTGAAGATATTGATGGACTTTATTAATAATTTTTGTCGTCTAAAATTACTGATATTTTCATTGAGGTGTTGGCTTGTCTTCAAAAAAATCGAACATTCTGTGGTTTCTGCAACGTGACTGTAGCGATCATCGATGAGAACGACAACAGTCCAGAATTTGAGCAATCGTCCTTCTCGGTGGATTTGCCCATTGATACACCTGTTGGCACGGAAGTCGTACATTTATTGGCTTTCGACAAAGATTCAGGAAGCAATGCCGATATCAGCTACACTCTTAAAACTCCATCCGGTTCGCTATGCAGATTTTATTGATATTTCCAACATATCGCAAACGTCTGCTTGATTCATTTTGGACGTTTGCGCACTTTTCTCTTGGTTTCTTGCACAGAATGCATCTGGGCTTGTGAGTAATTTTTCTTTCTTAACAAGAGTTTCAGCTCGGGTACCAGCGAAACTGAAGCAACGAGGTTTAATGAGTATGATCTACGCCTCTATCAGGCTTAATGTTGATCCGTCGAGCTTGGAAAATAGCTATGACGCTTAAATATGCCATAAAATTTCCTCCGTAATGTCCTAGATTTAACCTTCCTATTCTCTTTTCGCTCTAGTGACTAATAAATTCTCTATTTCACTGAGCCGATCAGTTGAATTTGTCAGCTTTGTTTTTGACAAGGGTGCTTATAGTTCAAAAAATTTGACGAGTTTGCGTCACTTTGCAAAATTTCGGGATTGTTTTAAACGAACAGGTCAAAAAGAATTTTTTCGTAAAGGATTTTCATATTGCTCAGGACTTTGTATTATTTGTCGGTAGTTTGTGAAAATGGCCGCTACGTCGGACAAAATAAAGAGGCTCTTGCTATGCAATTTCTCTTGACACGCTTCTACACTTTTTAAATAGATCTATCTGCACATCTTTCGGCGTCAAATCTTGCGCAGTCGTAATGTTCCCAAACGTATGCCTGGAAAATCTTTAGTGACTTTGAATAATGCCGTTTCCAAGAGCCACTTTCCAATTTTCCATTTTTAGGAATATTCTCATTGGACGATCAGAGTGGAATACTGTCTACGGTGATTCCGTTGTCAGAAGCAAGGAAGTTCCATTTGGTTGTAGAAGCATTCGACCACGGCTATCCGACACGTCGACAAGCGGCTAATGTTTTTATTGGCGTGCATGACAGCAATCCATCGGCGCCCGAATTTGATCAGGCACGCCGCATTTCTTTCTCTACAAATCCATTTGGCTGTTTAAGCGCTATTATGCAGTCACTTCGACTTGTTGGGTTAGAGTGATTTGTTCGGATAAGAGGGCGTATGTCTGTTCTAATGTCATTAAGAGCAGTTTCGGAATGAGAAGTGCTGTCGTTTGCTATATATTGGCGGCCATGTAACTTTGAGTTGTTATTGAGTGCATAACTTGCCATTTTCATCTCGCTTTATTTGTATTCGTTAGGTACTTCTCACTGTTTTTTATATTACTGCCTCTTGACCCATTTTGATATTTGTGAAAACGTCTACAGAAATCCGTAGCTGTTCATTATCTTCATTTCTGAAGAATGAAAGGGTGGTTGTTATGATCTTTCACAACATTCAGTGTAAATGTGTGACTGAACGCAGCCATTCAGTAAAGTTGAGTGATGGTGGTTTTATTTAACGGTCGCTACATGCTAGCTCTTTGAATTGGCTAAATCAGCTAAGTCACTTGATTGGTACTGCCGGCGCTGTTTTCGATCCATCGCAGAAGCATCGGAAATTTTCACATAATTAGTAGTCCTACAGTCGTTTAAAAAATCCTTTACTTAGTAATCTTGTAACTTCGTCATTTTCGATCAGTATGCAAAGTTCGTTCTGATTTTGTAGTGAGAAATGCATGGAGAAGGTTAAAAGTCTAGTATCCTTCAAAGATATGTGCAAAATCACCGTGTTTTCAGTTCCGCTACGACGTCATAAAGATATCACCGGTGCCGGCTGGATCTGTTCTAGTCACGCTACACGCTGAGGATCCTGACCCGGGTCCTGCGGGGCAAATTGAGTACCGATTTGCAGCAGCGGAAGACCCGAGAGCAGCTGCCGACCTCTCCAAATTTATTATTAATCCAAAGGTAAAAAGGGAGGATCTTTTGTCTGTAATTTGCTTTGGCAGAGATGACGCGTCAATCATTTGTTAGTCGACAGATATACATTTGTAGGTTATGGCGTTTCAAATTTCAGACAGGGCAGCTATCAACAAAGGTACGTCTGACGTCTGAAGACAGCAGTCCTCTACACTTTGTTGTCGAGGCCGTTGATCGGTCTCCGACTTTCCCACGCAAAACGCAGACAGTCGTTCGGATAAATATTCTTTCCAGTGCCGTCGAGCAAGTGTCCTTTCTGCCACTTCCAAAACGTGTCTACATATCGACATCTAAAGCACCGGGTTCTGTGATCTTGAAGTAAGGCACCTTCCAAATTTCGGATAATATAACACCGCAAAACTTTGAATTCGCCTTCGAAAGTTATGACATTTTAGTTTACCGTATGGAAAGAGGGAAACGTTTGAAGGCTTCTCTAAAGTGGCGTTTTTCGTGGATGCAACCAATTTTGCAATGGTTTTCGTGCTTACAACCATTTATATTTCTTGTTTGTTTTGGCCTGATTTTATTTCTCTTTGAGCTTGAACATTTTAGTGTTTACAACATATTTCTTGTTGTGGGCATACCAATATGATAATGATGATTTTCAACTTTTTTTTTTTCAAAGAATGAAGTCGATAAGCACTAAGACTTTGCCATTAAGTAGTAGAGTGATCGACCACTTGACTAAGTTCTTGTTCGTCAGCTGCGCCGGAATACCTTCGGAGTTGTTTTTTTGGAGTAAAGGCTTATAGAATAATGGCCGCGCGTTGCCGGCCAGCGCTGCATCTATTTAGATTTTTATCAAAAGATATGTAATACTTTAAAAAACTGAGTTCGGATGGCCAACAGGGCATCGGCGACGCGCACAGTGGCACCTCCAGTATTCTCGATGAAAGAGGAGGATAATCTGAATTACTTCGAAATGGTTGGCGATGAGCTGAGAGTTCAACGCAAATTGACGGAAGGAAGTGTCAATGTGACGATGCGAGTCGATGCGGGGTCTTCTTTCGCTGAGCATCTCCTCAATGTAGTCATTATGGCCGACAGAGACAAATATCCGGTCTTCCCACACCTCACCTATAATGTTCAGGTGCATTCAATTTCTTTCTTGATTTTACACGATTGGCATTCTTACTTCTTATGCTATTTTGCTCAGTGAAGATGCAGAAACCCTATAACATTTGCGCTCGCTTTTTTATAAAATGTTGATTGAACTGAGCGGCAAAAAACGATACCGCAGTTTTTGCGCAGGGTCGGAGTTTTCTGAGAAGCCTTACATATATGCCTTCATCTGAAGCAGTTGTACTTACACATTGCGTCCATGTCCTTATCGTTCAGTGAAGAAACCTTTCAATAGTGTCATGGATAGTGGAGCCAGCCAAGTAACAAACAACATAAAAATGGGAGCGTTATCATGCGAACTTTTCCATCACGGTTCAATAAAAAGTTCCCTGAAATTGTTGCATGACTGTGTTATATATTGGAGGTGCCTTTGAATGCGACATTCCCCGTTCTCGTTCAACAATTCGGGGCAGGTCTAACACGAGGTACGGTTGTCTATGGCACATATCCTCCAGATTCTTTGCCGATCGGACTCAGGCTCGACGAAGCAACGGTATCACTTCATATTTCTTTTCTGAGCATTCAATTAATACTAACCGAAATAGGAAATTGCTGATTGAGCTGATTGTTGGAACCATTTCCTACTTATCATCTTATGCTATTGGATTGCAGGGTGACCTGTATGCATCCAAGGAATTCGCCGACGCCTTTTACGGTAAACCAACCGTATTCACTATAATACGCGCAAGAAATGCCGAGGATCCGCAGTACTATTCGGATGTTGGTGTAAGTTTATGTTGTGTCATTCCACTATCTTTCAGCAGTGACGAAGGCAGCGAATTACCTTCTTTGCGAATATTCTATTTTTGAACAAAAAAGTCGGCTTTTGAAATTAAAAGTAAAATGAACCTATAAGAAAGAAAAGGAACTGTGAGGAAAGAATTCTAGTGGTGATTTCTCCAGGAACAGACAGCGCGATAAACGAATATCAACAAGGAGGTACGTGAAGGAAAGGAGAGGGTGATAGTATTGCGTACGTACTTCGGCCATTACTCGCCGCCATCAACATGCGGGTAACGCATTGGCCATCATAACAGAGACGGGCATGGTCAATAGAAATATATTCCATATCGTTATCGTGAAGTCCTTTATTCGCAAGCAGAATTGGAAGTAATCGTAGTTTAAACCAACTAAAAAAGAAGCAAAAAATGCGACCACGACTATCAAAGTCGATTTTAACCAAGTATAAGCTCATAGATTTTTCCGAGGTGGAAATACTTCAGGCGATTAGTGCAGAAGGAGCAAAGAGAAGAAACGAAAAAGATGGAAACGTATTCAGAGCGTGCAATGAATTCTCTAAAGGAGGAGAAGAGCGTAGAAGCTAGAACGAGCCACGTACGAGAGAACCAATAAAATGTTGATTACAGCAAAGTGCATTTATGATTATGAGGCTGCGAATAGCGAAGTCAAACTGCGTATTATTCAAATGTAGCATATGGTATTTTGAATTTCTCGATGTCTCAATTCCCACTTTTCATTGATTCGTCTCTCGTCAATCTTTGTGCATTATATCGATCAGATGAAATGGAAGTAACATTTTCAAATATTATTAAATTCCATGTCGAAGGCCAAAAATCGTCTCGTAGCTCTGTAAGCTGATCTAAAAATCAGTCGCCTATACAGTTGTGAGCGGCTCAAAAACCAGTCCATATCCTCTTAGACCAGTATGTGAGGGATTTTAAGAGGAAAAGAATGATTACTGATTACCCAATCACAAAATTAGAATAGCTGATATTGCCGACCGAAAAAGCATCCCGAACAAATGTGCACTGATTCAATGATCAGTCTCCTATCTCCGGCCGACCTATAAACCGATCATTTGAGTGCCAAATGACATTTAAGCCCTTCCGACAGACAAAGATGGTCACATACTGAAGGATTTACTAAAGTATTTAGAGAAGCTATAATAGAATGAAAGCGGTTGTCATTTTTCACTAATACAGGCTTATATTGGGAGACATTTTGCAAGGTTTCTTCACGTTCCGCTTATGAGTGATCTATTTATAACGATCAGATACACACATCGCAGAGTTTAATTAACTGCATCACTGAAAACGTTTTATTTTCAATTGGCAAATATATTTAGATTTGATAACGTTCAATGGAATCGCCGTATATTCGTCTCTGATGTGCACTTCTAATGTCATCTATTTTTTCAGTTGTTTATGCACTGTAATTCGGAAAACATTTTCTGCAGTGTTGAGTTTTTATTAAGCGTTTATTTTTGGCCAAACGAATTCAGTTCAATCGATTTCAATAAATGACATCGACATAGTGCTTTTGAACCGAAACGTTTTTTCCTCATTTGCCTTTGAGTCAGTTTTGACCGAGCGAAGGAGTGGAAATTTTCAGGTTGCACTAAGCGTAACAAACGACGAAGGAGGTTTGTCGTTTCCAGTTAAACTATATCGACTCGTCCTCCGCGAAAATTCGCCCGCGGGGACGGTCCTGAATCCTGCGATTACCGTTGGCAATCATGCAGCCTACGATGATGTGAATTATGAGCTGCGGCCATCTGATCTCTTCTGGATTGATGGCGATGGCGTCGTCAGGTCTCGTCAATCGATCGACGCCGAGAAATTGCCCCCAGGCTCAAAAGGGATAATCGAAATGACCGTATGTTTAAATTCATCATAGTTGTTGCCTGGTGCTTGCATTGTATATAAATCAATTCTCGCGCTTATAACAGTTTATGGACGAATGTTCTTTTCACCTTAAGCTCCCATACAAAATGTATACATTGTTACTTTTATTGAGGCCGGTAGAAGTGAGATAAATTATTTGCATTTTTCGTCGCTGTTGGTTGCTTAACGAATCATTGCAATGTTCTTGCATGAAGCATATTTTCCTATTTACTTCAAAGGTTATCGCGAGCAATGATGAAGAAGAAACGAACGCAACAGTGCAGATAAAAATCGAGGACGTGAATGAGTATGCACCAAAGTTTGACAGTCTTCTCTACGATGTTGAGGTGCCAGAAAATATCGAGCCAGGTCATATCATCGTTCAGGTGCATGCTTTCGACAGGGATATTTCTGAGCAAGATCGACTTACTTACAAGATCCAGCAAGGTTTGCCTCTAAATACTTCATACTGAGGGCACAGAAGCTGGCATAACTGTTACATGTGCACCTCTCCTTACGAAATATTAGGACAGAGTTACTTCATAGCTATAAGGTTTTGACATCAGGTATTGAAGAAGAAAATATCTTTCTTTGTTTATCTGAAGAGATTTAGGCCCCTTATTTAGAACTGATAGGGAACAATGATATTAGTGCTTATATTATTAAGCTACGTTCTTGCATATTTAATGCACATTGCAACTGTTAACTGTAAGTAACATGTGAAGGTGATGATCAATCGCTTATGTCGATCGCCAAAAATGGCTCCATATTCAAATCGGATTCGGGATATTTCGATCGCGAAACAACAGAAATGCTCAACATAACAGTTGTCGCAATCGACAACGATGGCAATTCGGTTTGCTTTTCATTTTATTTCCGCATTCTTTCGTTATTTTTGTTCGCCTTCGAAAATGCATTTTATCAACATCGTGTATGTTATGTGCGAATGCGTTTCTGAAAGTCTTTCCATGTGTTTAATCCATGAGTAAATCATTGCGGTAATTTCACTTCAAAGCCGCTGGAGTTTGGTTTACGAAATTTGGTGGATGTAACGCACACCATAATGTACACTGTGCACCATATTTTACGTTGATCCATCACTTTCGAGGAAAGTCATGGGATCTAAAGGGCGAAAAAAATTCACCTTCGTCTTGCCGCAACGGGTTCTTCATTTTGCTTCGGTCAACCGAGCAGCAAGCGAAACTTTTTTTGCGCTAAGTTCTTACGAGCGTACGACTAATCAAAACATGAAGGCATTATATCTCGTATCTGTTATTTGTTGATAACTGATGGGACGTGTTGGTCAAGTGAGGCAAATGCAAGGTTGCAAGACGTTCCTACTTTTATTGCATGATTCTCCACTCTTCGAAATTCAGTGACTTTTTTTTTTTTTCATTTTCGGATCTCTCTTCATCTTTTGGTGAGGAGTTTTGGAAGGTTGTTGTAGAAGACTAGCTCGACTGAATTAGATCATGGGTTTTGTTTGTTATTTGCTTTCAGATGTCTTGTTCCTTAGTAGAGTAAGCCATTGAGGTTTCAGGAATGAATTGTTTCCTCTTCTTTGTTCTTCATGAGCTCATTACATCAGTGGCGAGTGCTTTATGAAAAGAAAATACGTTGATATTTTCAGGCCGAGACAGCCGTACGAATTCATGTGAACGATGTTAACGACAACGAGCCCAAAATCAACGGCCCCCTAATCTGGAATGTCACCGAGGGTATGCATATAGGAGTAGAATAAACCTTTATTATCCTATTTTAGTAAATGAAAGGCTTGAGATTTTTTGGTTTTCTAGCACTTTGGGAGGAAAGTCTTTAGCGTCTTCAGTATGAGGCAGTTATATATTTAGGGAAGGCCTTGTACTTCCTCTAGGCCCCCACGTTCAGCTTTTCTATCTAGAAATTATTTTTTTCCCACCTCGTGAGACAACACTTTTATAAAAAGAGAGGTCTTGTATTCAGTGAATTAAGAAAAATATGTGCATGTAATACATTGTATATAAATATAAATATAAATATGAATATAAATATAAATATAAATAAATAAATAAATATATATATATATATATATATATATATATATATATATATATATATATATATATATATATGTGCTTGTGTGCATACATAAGCACTTTTGTTTCCCGCTGACTTCAACGAACAGTCCTCACTAACCAGCAAAGAGTAAAATGCGAGAGTTCCTGCGTTCATGTTTGAACCAATCTGACCACCCATACAAAACTTTCAGAGAATTTTCGATTTTGTTTTACTCAGTGGATTTAGAGTTACAAGCAACTTGCAAAAATTCATAGGATTTTTTCCATTTTTGAAGTGCCCCTAACTTCCTTCAAAGTTTATTGATCAGCGCGAAATACGATGTGTTGGTCAGTGTATGTCAACCGAAACTTATTGCTCAAGCTTAAGTGGCTGACTACGTTGGAACCACTGTTGTAACAACCAAGCACACGTACGTACGCATATCACAGATGCAATGTTGCTATGAAAGACTTCGGCAAAAGAAGTTTGCTAAAACGCAGGAAATTAATCGTATAATATGAAGTCTTTTTTCGGAAATATCACATTTCAGGAGCTAAAGGAGTGGGATCAAAGTTTATTATATCAGCTAACGATGCAGATGCCGATCAGAATGGCGCAGTTTCATTCAGCATTATTCAAGGAAATGGGAATCGTTCGTTCAATCTAAAACCCTTGCCTGGAAATAAGGTTTTATTTTATTCTTCCGTGGTTTTTTATGGTATACTTTGCTGACGTGACTTATTATATCATACATTTCAAATCTGCGAAACGTCACAAAGAATTAGCGAAAGATCCTTCAGCGAATGGAACATTGATCTCGAATTTTCACTTCTCGCTCGATCGCAGCAAATAGCAGTGATACACGAAATTTTGCATAAAGTGCGGTCTTATATCATAGGCACGTTGTGAGGAGCATTTAGCATTGTATAGAATTACATGAAAAATATTTTTCGGTAAAGGATATGAGAAAAAGACTAAAATGTTCTGGGGGTTTACAAAATTCTATATTCAGTTGTATTTAATTCTGCGTATTATGCTAATTGAACTAGCCTACGATGCAACGTTCAGAATTAATGCAGTACATTTCCATCAGCTTAGCTCACATTATATTTCTTTGTAGCAAAGTTTCTCTCGCTTGCTTGCTAAATGTATTGCCTACGATGGTGGTCACCATTAGTGTTCCTGCTCATGAAAAAACACACGAATCAAACGCTTTCGTTTAGCACAGATTGAAATTGAGGCAAATAAAATAATTGTAACACTTGTTAATGTGCTATTCGTTGCACACTTTAAGGCCTCTTATGCATAAGGTGGGGAATACTATGAGTGTATTGTGATATTGAAGGCTGAATTGAGCGTGATCAGAGAGATGGATCGTGAAGCATCCCCTCGTCATCTATTGACCATTGAAGCACGTGACCATGGTTCACCACCTCTTTTCTCGGTGGCAACTATTGTCGTCAACGTTCTAGATGAAAACGACAGTCCGCCATTCTTCATTCAAGATGACTACAAACAGGACGTGAGTGACTAACTTGTAATTTTCTCCTTTTATTTCTAACTCCTTTTAACGTTCGCTTGAGCTGCATAGAAGAATTGACCAGATATCAAAGAAATGATGCAGAAGATAGGTTCAAAGATTGGAGCAATCGATCGCGTCTAGTTTTTTTTTTTTTTTTGAAAGCTTGCTTCACACACATTTCGCTCTTCGAAGTGCTGTAACCTTTAAAAATATTTTACAACGTTGGCCGCAATGAAGAACACTGGTGCTGAAATACAGCCGAAACTTCAATTCTGTGCTACTACTCTAAGTTGAGGGGGAAACGGTATCGAGTTTAGTTTACTTTTTGTGTCCCTAGTTTTCATAAGCAAGAAATGGTGCAGTCTCTCTTTAAGCTATCGGCATTTGAAGAAATGCTTACATCCGTGAACATAGTGAGCAACTTATCTGTTGAGTCTTTTGCAATAGGATTTTGTTCTCAATATACTCTCCGTTAGTCTTTTTCGGTGAGCAGGTATCAATTTGTTGTAAGCAACCATCAAAAGTAACCATCTACTTCAGGTGCCACTGGATTTGCCGGTTGATTTTCCGTTGTTGACTGTTCGAGCCGCGGATGAGGACCTGATTTCCAAGCTGACATACAGCATTAGGTCTGACCCTTCAAAAATGTTCGCAGTCAACAAAGATACCGGGGCGATCTCATTTTCATCCCCTGTCGCTGAACGCGTAGCTGGGCATTATGAGATTGCAGTTGATGTTAGTGACGGTGTACATGTGTCGACCATTACCGTTGCCGTGGGAGTTTACGATACGAATGATGGCGACAATCCGATTGTTTCGACTGTGTGGGTTTTTATAAATTTCATTGATTTCGTTGTTCGGCCTGAAACTATTCGGAACGGAATTCAAAGCGGCGGTATATTAAGCTTACGAATGCTCTCAACCGCTGCCATATGCTTCATTTTTAAAGAGCTAGAAAACGATGTTAAATTGTTGCCATCATATACAATCTTGTATCCCGCTTCTTTACCACTAATTTCACAGGTTGCGACGAAAAGTGAATTCTGCTAAAAGTATTATTGAAAATCCATAAGAAGTCCAAATCTTAAAAAAAAAAAATTGTTTTTTCCATTACCAGCTGGTGTGAAATTACTCACAAATTTTTGGCATCTTTAGACGCCTCCACTTTGTCCTCAAACTGATGGATTAGCTGGAAATAGGATTGGAGAAACTGTAATGTGGTGCATATAATATTCACTAAAATACGTGAATCTAGCCTCAGCGCTTCCGGGATTGAAAGTATTATAATTGCCGGGTATGCAAGCAGCCATAAACATATGCATACGTGCATGGAAGAAATTGTCATAATGCACTTCAGCAAAGCACATTTGCACAAGTGCATTCAAGAGTTGAGGTATCGCCTAGAATTCGATCACTCCGAAAATATTTCAATTTTGAGGCCTATTATTGTCGCAGTGTTCCGGCAGACACATGCAAACACACACATACACACACATCCACATACACGTATGCGGATATGCACATGCATGTACACAGATATGCATATGCACATACGCAAATATCCACACGCATATATATATATATATATATATATATATATATATATATATATGCATATGTACCGACGCAAATATGTACCCATGTACATTTATAGACGTACAAGTATAAAGGGATAGCAACGATTTATTCACAACGCGCACTTGAAGGGAAAGATTGCCATGTAACACGTCATAATCACAGTTAACGAAAATTTAGCGTCAGTAATTCTGCATTTGCAGAGCAAATATCTAGAGAGCTGATAACATGCCCAGAAACATACCAAAGAGGTTTGATACTATATGTTCTGTTGCATTCCATTCACTCATCGAACTAATTCAATAAATTACACTAATGATTGAGGTGTTTCAGCACACACACACACACACACACACACACTTACGCACATATCCATACACATACTCACATATCCATATACACATACACATTCCCATTGAATAATAGTGTTCATGCTTTTAACTGACCCATCTGTTCATGAAATGCTGCAAGATATTCGTTTCTTTTCTGCGAATCGATTGATATAAAGTTACTTCGGTTAATCGCTAAATACACGTAAGATTTTTGACACGTTTCTATAATTCCTTTGGAAGTTCTGCTTAAAAATTGCATCAATCGAGCTTCTATGGTTAATGGTCATGAAGACATACACATATAAACGTACAGACAGGATATCAGCGTAATGGGATCCACAAATACAAGTTTGCAATAGCGCTTAAAAACTGTACATATTTTCATGTGTAAGTACAACAATTGATGGGGTCTGTTCAACGCTTGGTGCTACTCTACTTGTCATGATGGTTCCACAAGTGCTTTCAAGATAGAGTGTCAAGGATTTCAGGATTAAGATCATGCAGCTTTCCTTATGAGCGTTTTTAACGACGACTAGCTCTGTCATCTGCATTATGAAGCGTAGAATTTGACTGATAAATCCAAACAGGTCTTAAGCTCTTTTTGTCTGCGGACATTATCGAGCTAGAGACTAGTGACTGCTAAAATTGCGCGATTCTAGGACACCAACAGCATTGAATCGAGCACCAATTTTCCTCAGGGATTCATACGAATTTTCCGTCAACGAGGGTGTTATCGGTCGAATTGGCGAAGTGAAATTCTCGGATCCAAATAACGATAATATGATTCTCACTGTGGAGCCCAAATCATATCGAAAACTTTTCGCGGTTGACTCAAAGGTTCACCTTCTTTTCTTTTTGAGTATTTTATTTTCAATGATAAACTTGTGGCAACTTCTTTAACATTATTATGTTGTATGCATGTTGATTTTCGACAACAAGAGAAAGCAGCATCATCGCCCACAACGAGCACGAAAATTCTGACCCTTTGCAAAGAACATAAGCTTCCCTTATGAGAATTCAGAGTTGGCGGTAAAGATACGCTACATGTTCGCTTTTTTTTCTATAAGGTTGTAGGAATTGTCGAATCTGAATGTATTTTAAGATGGAATTCATTGATTGCTCCTCCATTTCCGTTTCCTTTCCCCCCCTCCTCCCCCATTGCCTTTCCTCCAAATTATTGTTCAAGATAACATTCGCGCTCTGCACACATGGTTAATGGTCTGGCTGTCAACCTTTACCACCTACAGAAAGCATCCCCTTCTCCTGTTCCACTTTTACGTGTATGAGACACGCGTTCGCTGTGTTTCCAGCTAGATGTTGCCTAGCGGTCTATTGCTCAGGTAAAGGGCATGAAATGCGAATCGAATATATCTGATGTTATCATAGAGATTTTGGAACTAACACCCAATTTATAAGTGAATTTAGTTGAGGGTTTTCTCTCTATGCAGACCTCGTTGTCGGCTTCTATTCATTGAAAACCTCTAATGGAAAGGTGTCTCTTCATTGAAATTATTGTTGAGGGCAAAAATTGAATGAATAAGCCGTTT
The DNA here is from genome assembly GCA_037389465.1 of Baylisascaris procyonis. NCBI lineage: Eukaryota > Metazoa > Nematoda > Chromadorea > Rhabditida > Ascarididae > Baylisascaris > Baylisascaris procyonis. Next base: position 4,015,377 of record JAZARR010000008.1, read on the forward strand.
GCTTTATTAGTTTCTATGATCCCTTCAAATTCCTCTAGCTCACTAAACATCTCCTTTTTCGTTTTTCTTTTTTTGGTAGTCTGCTGGAGAGCTTCTGTAGAAACAACAACCTACTGCATAGTCCATACAACTGCAACAGTGCGAAACGTAGTTGAACGTAGGAGATCGGCTCAGCGTTTGATGTGATGAACAGTTTCTCCACAATTACTGATACTGATAAGTGTGTGCCATGAGAAACGATGGCGTTAAATTATCGACAAATTGACAAATTATTGATTCACGTTAAATTATGAAAATGAAAAGTTCTAAATTGAATTGCTTTTTTTATTTGGCACCAAGCAATTGACGCTATCAATTTTAATTAGCGATATTAGAACGTAATAATTATTTCGAGCGGAATTTCAGTGGAGTTCGTTTGAAATGTATTGCAGAGTGGATGCTTGATACCTTACTCTGCCTTCTTTATTTCATTGGAATCACACTTATAGAAAAATTTCATATTGTGAGTTTCTCAATTTTCTAAAATATTTATCCGAAGATTCGAATGATATGTACGATTCAGAACGGGACGATAGAGGTTGTGAAGGCGTTAAACTATTCGATGGAGCGTGAGCGTTATGCATTTTTGGTGGTAGCCACCGATAGAAGCAAACCATCGTCTAGTGCATTCGCAAATGTCATTGTCACAGTGGTCGATGTGAATGATCATGCGCCGCAATTCAACCGAAAGGATTATTCGGCAATTGTTCCATCATCTATATCACCACCATACGCCATCCCTTTAGTGAGTTCCTAATTATGAGAAAATTTCTCAAAACCTTTTTCGTTGGCGGTTGTGAAGGGAATCGTATTTGATTGCTTCAGCGTTTTCATCTTAAGTTGATTTCATAATCTCTCTTGCTGTTGCGTCGGCGAATCTCTTCTATAGTTTCTTTTGTGGCGCCAGTAATGCACTGCATTGTGAAAGTAATTTTCACTGCGGAATCACTATACTCTTTTTTGAGTTAATAATGGATTTACAGGGTGGTAGCTGAGAAAGCGCGTTTCTCCTACAGTAATATGCACAAAAAAGCCCTCTTCGTAGTTTACTGGTCGATTAATCTTTCATCATTCAATGATTTGCATGGAGGTATGTGTTAAATAGGTTAAAGGTCAGCATGGCAGATCCTTGGAACTAGATTATGGAAGTGTCATATATATGAAGAAGAAGAGGCACATTTTCGACTGTTGGCTGTGCATATTTGACAAACGTCCCCATCGCAATACTCGGGCACTTTTAGGGTCATTCCTAGTTAACTTGAAGTGAAACGTTTTCTGATAATCGTGTGGACTGAGCAGCACTCGACTTGAGCACATGCTATTGCCGTCAAATAAAAAAAAATGGCTGTTTTCTTTGAGCGCTGACTCAGCAGTTTCTAACACAGTCGAAAAATGAAAGGACGCATGTTGCGCAACCAGCTTCTTGGTTTTGTGACTGTATAGGAATGATCTCAAAAAGCAGCTGTCCAGCCTCATCGACTGAATATTTCTCATTTTGAAGGGCATGGTCGTTGAAGACGATGACTTCGGAGAAAATGCGAAGATTCGTTTCTCGTTGAAAGGGACAGATGCCAATTGCTTTACTATAGATGCATTGCTTGGCTCATTGACATTGACCTGTTTAGCTGACTACTCTATGAAAGCTAACTATACGCTGAAGGTTCGATACTTTTAATTCCGTTCTTTCCAAGAGCACAGTATTGATATTTGTATAATTTCAGGTTAGTGATTTTAAACCTCCAGTCCTTTTATTGTCAGAATCGTCTTTTGCAACTCGATCTTTCACATCGCTCAGAATTTATTCAACATAGATATTATTGTCAGATATAATATTCTTGAAAATATATGTGTATTTAGCGTGTTATTGCAGGTGTTGTTTTGGAAGTAATGTATTTGACATAGATGTTGGCATAACAGTCATGGGAGTGGTTGAATTTAAAGATATCTCAAATCAACTTCAAAGTGCGTCTTTCGAAAGATATCTTATATTCAGTGGCATTATTTCATAAACATCGGTGTGATTCGAGCCAAATTGTTTGAGCATTGGTGGAATTTGTTGTCCTCGTGCCTTCAGAAAGTTTGTAATTTTGGAACAGAAAATGCGAACAGTCCTAATATCGCCTATATGAATCATCCGTTAAACGTAATTGCTCCTATATGTCGCCAGAACGGCAGCACAACGCATAACAGATGTTCAAGGGGGATGAAAGAGGTGAGAGGACCGAATATTGATGCGTGGTAGGCAGGAATACGTTCTTTAACACATCGACCAGTCTTTTTCTTGTGGTTTATGATCAAAGTGGAGTTTCGAGAAAACATATAGCCAAAAATTTGTTTCACTGACGTTAAAACCGAAAGTGTTTAGGTAGTTGCAACGGATCGCGATGGAGATGGTCTATCGAGCGAAGCAGAAGTGTCAATTTTTGTCGCCCAGCCCCTGACGCTTCCAGCCACTCCAACTGCACTAAAAAGTGACGCGAATCGTACAGAAATAGACTCATCTGTGGATGAGGTTAGTGGTGCAGGCCAAATACTCCACTGGTTTTCCGTTTATATGATGAAAACGATTGATTTATTATTCTTCTGTTAAACGAAGCAAAATTTTGCACACAAATGTGCTTAATATTTGATCTCAAAGAAACTCCAAATTTTCCAAGATGGTAAGTTACTTTTATTTCCAAAATTTCGCTAAGATTTAGCAAATTTATGTGACTTTCCATCCGTTTGGCATTTAAAAACTCTTGGGAGAGAATTAGCTTTTTCTCATTAAGGGGATTAGTCAGAGGTCGATAGATTGAAACTGGTGCATACAGTTTTTTATTTCGGTACTCTGAAGCCTTGCAATCTAAACTGCCACCTATAGAAACTCTTCTAACATCAGCGAGCATCCATTCAAAAATCCAACAGTTATCATTTTCTAAAAAGAAACTTCACGACTGGTGGATTTAAGTTGACAGTGCTCTTAGAATGACATTTTTTAAACAATTTTTCTTTTCTTGAATCGCACCTTGGAGATGTTTTTTTTTTTTTTTTGGTTACAAGTATGCACCAGTGCGTATTGTACTGTTCACTGAGAGAGAATGAAGTTATATGATGACTCATATTCCTGAGGATTTTCTGAATTTTAGATTTGTTTCGTGACGCTTCTTCACTCAACAGATGAAGTGACACTGCAACTGAATAGTCGTTTAGACGAACCGATCTACACCTTGGAAACCAAATGCGACTGTGAGCAACTGTGCAGGCCACTATTCTCTATCGTCGATCCTACACTTCAAACATATTTCACAATTTTGCCGAATGGTCAGCTAAGGTTGATCAAAAAGCTGAACGTTTCTGAATTGAAGTCAAAGCATCTACTGAACAACTTCGGCAAGTTGACTATTCCTATCGAAGTAAGGACAGCCGAAGGTAGTGCTTCAGAGATGAAATTGGTTGTGTTGCTCCAAGCAGAGGTACCACCAGACAATAAGACCCCTACGAAAGTTGCAGTTACGTCAGATGATTGGATCAAGATGTCTACAACGAAAGAGCAAAATAGTGGGTTGTCCAGAAGCGACAAATCGGCGGATTCTCTGGAGGTCCCTATCGATGTCGACGCAATTTCTGGTAATAGTTTACTGCATTTTCGCTGGCCCTTTTCGAAACGAATGTAGTGAATTTGAATACATTGAATCGCGTCTCACAAACGTCGATCACCGTTTTAAACTGTCAAAGTCGAGGGATTAAACGCGTGTTGCAGACTTCGGATGCAAAGAAGTAAGGAAAATGTTGAAGCAATTTTCTGCAGCCAAATATTCGTTCTAAGTCCTTTTATTTTTTGCAAAATGTTACTAGTTATATTAATGTGATGTTCAACAGTAATAGAAAGTGGAAAGTTGCGGACAATTACTAATATTGATGATATTCAGGAATCGCATCATCTTGAACTGAGCCTGATAGAACTCTATTTCCTTCAAAAACACTTAGTCTCATTGTACGTAAGTGTGAAATATATCGTCATCATAAAAAAGCGCCATCACTTCGCTCTTAAATATAGGAAAAAAAAAAACTTGACAGCGCATATTCAGCACATGCGTGAAATTTCTAATGTTTTTGCGTGACAGCTAATTGGTTATCCAACTAATGGGGAATTCCGCGATTTTTTCATAGAGTGCTCTTTGTTCCTTCGAGATAACATGAATCCAAATTGTCTCCGAGAATGGTATGAAGTATTGAAATACTTCTATCATAGTTTGCTTATGTTCGCCTGCATGAGCGTGCGATTTCCATGTTCGTTTATTTGCGTACTGAAATGGCTTTTAATTAGTAGCTGAATTGTTCCCAGTGGCCTTGCCAACAAAAATTGTCCAGTCAGTACTCCTTTTCCAGCAATTGCAGGCTTCAATTTTCAAGCTTTCTAAGGTGTCACTGAGTGAATGTTCACTTAGTGCTTGGTTCGCACTGGTTACAGAGCAGAAGATGATAGATCTGATATATGCTGCATCATTAAAAGTACAAAGCTTGCAGGCACTACGGAGACAAGTGCATTAGAATCGCTGGACGTTGAAGGGAGCTTGACGAATGCTGTACTGATACCAACAGCATTAATTTCGAACAAGTCCGTGAATCATCAACCAATTTTCCCGTATGAATTTTATACGTCGCTGATGCCGGAAGGCCGTTATGGAAATGGGGCTGTTCTTTCTCTGAAGCCAACTGAAATCAGAGCCGATGATGTTGATGAGGTGATTTTTTCGACGATGATAGCATAGGTTTTTTGGGGTGAAGGAACTGAGGAAATGAGGTGATATGAATTGCCAGAAGTCTCATGCGACCGCTTGGTCGAATGCATGTCGAGGAGAATGCAGCAATGCATGTCCAGCTAGTTCCTGTGGCATCCTTCTCTTCTTTCTTTTGTTGCATGAGAAATTTAGATGATATTCTTGCACAGGGAGAATGCCAATACAAAGGGTGATGTGTTTAAAATTTGGCATCCACCAACGGAAACCTATTGGCTCATATGTCACGTATATCGATCGAGCCTTTCTAGGCCTTTTCAATGACCTGTACAATGTAAAAAATGGTTCGCATTTTCTTTGAGAAGTAGCCAAACTGTCTACAGAATGTGATGTGAAGTGAACAAAAGTCAGCACATTGTATAAACAGAAAAATGAAAGGGGAGAGTGCGAATATGCGCGAATAAACGATACTGCATTAATTTCTAGTATGAAATCCCTTCCATCGTAGTGCAAAAACCTATGAACTCCTTGAAGGAGTCAATGGGATTTCCTGTTCTATATATCACTTAAAAAGCCTTAGAAAACTCATTTCAATTTGTCCACATTTTCGCGTTATATCTGCTACTTGGACGAGTATGAGCTGATGACCTTCTTGCTTGCATGGTGAAATGTTTACCATCGTCTTTGCATCTTCAAGACGCATGATGACAACATCTCTTCTGTAATAAACATACATGTTCATCTACTCATTCCCTTGCTAGTTTTAGTTCGGCGATCAGTTAAAGGCAGTTTAAGATATTGGTGGGCCTAGTATGCACAGCAGTCGTTGATCGGTCAAACTTGAAAGGAAATATTAACAAATAGTAGTGATAAGAAATTTCCGTTCACTTATAGAGACAATTTTTCGTTTGGAGTGGTTGGATCGCAGGAAAAAAAGCAAGCGTTTTGCAGATTTGCGTGAGAGGTCGGGTCGTTAAAATATGAATGTGTCTTTCTTGATTTATTCGTAACTTAATTGATCGAAGTGCGGGAAATGTTAAAACGCAGCGAGGTGCAATTTTTCGGGACATGTCACAATTATTCCTTCGATATGTGTACTATATGGGCATTAGACGGCTTCAAATTAGCGCAGTTGCGGACAGCGAGACTGGCTTAACGAATTTTGAAAGGGGTCACAATTATCCGCTGAATGTATCGGTCAGCCTCTTTTATAGGAACCCAAAATCTGTAGAATGTTAAGAAAGTAACAAAGAATGTAAATGCTTGTTGTTGTGGCATAAAATTTTCCCCGAATGGAACAAGGCACCAATTACAGGGTGACGAGGGATTCGTTACCTATCACATCGAGAGCGAACGCCCCAGTGTTCCATTTTTTATTAGAAACACTACCGGAGAGTTGATAATCTTTGGGAATATCGATCGCGAGGAAACCAGCGAATACGTATTTGACGTCGTGGTGAGCATCTATTTGATATTTGATAATGAAAGGCCTAGAAGATCAGAAATCTGAAAAAGAAGATATGTCCACATTTAACTGATTGTGAGCGGTTCATGATGCGGATAATCTTGGCGTATACCTTTTTATGTTATTCCTGAAAGTTCATGTATTAGTTGAATTATTTCTGTCATAAATATGACCGTCTATTATGATTTCGTCGTTAACTCATGGTTGAATTCATTGCAAAAAACAAAAAACAAAAATAAAACAAAGAACAAAAAGTTGAGAATGACATGAAATTTATACTAAATATATTGTTCAGGCTAGTGATCATGGTAATCCACCGTTGTATGGACGCACACGTGTGGAGGTGAAGATTTTGGACGTTAACGACAACTATCCGGAATTCGTTGATGCACCGAGTGTGGTTTCACTCTTGGAAAATAGTCCTTCTGGTACGGTGGTTGCAACACTCCATGCCAGAGATGCAGATGATGGTCGATTTGGAGAGGTGCAATATTCGTTGCTCGATCATGAGGACACATTCGCTATAGACTCAAAAAGTGAGAGTTGGCAATTTTCGCCCAACCTTATGATTGAAGTTTCTTTGTTGTTGTTTGTGCAGATTTCTTAACCTATGCATTATGATTTACATTAAGTCGCGTTTATCAGCTATAATCGGCAAGGTTGTGGCGATAAAACCTAGTGAACACAGTAGACATTCTATGAAATATCCTCAAAAGAATTTCGTTTCGCCAGATTATCTTCAAGTGCGCTGTTGAAACATCGACATGGCGGCTAACTCAAATACGCAACTTTTCTCTCACAGCAAGTTGAACACGCAACGAAAGCAAATTTTGATTGGCGATTTGTAGAGTCGATTAGTAACTTTGGAGAGGACTATGAGATATTATTGTTTGTTTGAATATTAATACAACCGGCTGGTTTATTTATCGAATTTGCAAGGAACGCATATCGTACCAGCCTCTCTAGCACGCCTAATTTGTTTGCTAGCAGAATTTTAAGAGAGCTGCTCGCTAACAGAATTTGTGAGCCTGCCCTCACTACATGTGAGGAAATCTAAGCATTCTTGGAATAGCTCCATATAGATTCTTACTCTACTGTATTATTTGTCACCAACTATATAATCCTTTTTCATATCTCAGGTTCTGTTTTGCTAAACGTTTGAGCATATTGATCAGGTTGAACTTGAAGCAATCTTTCATTGCTGCGCACACGGTAAGTTCTAAAAATTTCACTTGTAAGCCCTGAGAAGTGTGTTGTAGGTGGCGTCATCACAACGAAAACTCAACTTTCAATGGAAGAAAATGATATCTATGATTTACGAATCGTGGCCAGCGATCTTGGCAGACCTGCACTCAAAACTACACATGAGGTGGATTTATCATTCCCTACTGTTTAGCAAAGCCAATATATCTGGACTTTTCCAGCACGCTCTTTGAGGTCTTCAAATACTTCAGCATTTGCCTTACGCAGATGACACCTATCACAATTTGCCGAGTTGTGTATGATGTATTATAAATTAGAGCTGTGGAATTGCAGTTATGATTGTGTTGGTATCGGTAGCGAAAATATATGATGAGCATTCATCAGCGAAGTGTAGTGGATTGCTTGAGATATTGTAAATGAATTTTTTATTTATTTTAAGAAATCATTATCATAAACGAGAATTTTGTTGAGGCAGCAGTTATTTTTCCTAGTGCAAGCATTTTTGAGGGGTAAGAGAGGCTCTATAATAGATCATGCCATATTACTGAGGCATAGAATGTACCTGAGTGCGATAATTACGCAACATAATTCATTGCGCACATGCGCTCTCATGAATGGCATTCGTCGAGTTTCTGATTTCTTACCTAGTGGACATGCCTCTCACGCCAATTTCATGCCTCAGTGCCATGAAAAAGAATAATTCTTGAGCAGAAATATTTTCAGCTGAGAGTCGAAATATTCTCAAGTACGAGTAGAGTGCCTCAGTTTAGGAGAAGTACGTATTCGGCAAACCTTGCGAGTGATGCTATAGCCGGGCAGAAGATCACACAGGTGATAGCCGGTCCCAGTGGTCTCACCTACTCATTGGATGGTTAGTGCTTAATTTTGCGAATTCACTCATCTCTTTGTCTCTCATCATGCTCATGTTATGTGTGAGGATTAAGAAGTGAGCAACATGAGTTTGTAAAATGCATTTCACCGGTTCGATTGAACACACCTCTTTTCCCATTATTATATGTTGTATCGAGAAAGAACAACGCAGTGTGATATATTTGGCTTCGATTCTCTGCCATTATCAACTCTAAATTGAAAGTATACTTCATAAACTTTATTCACTGCATACCTGAGGAGGGGGAGGAGGTATGTAGGATAAGTTCCAGATTTGAAAATTCAAGATCGTATGTGACCGTAAAAGATATGAACTTTGTTACAAATGCAGCAACTTGAGGACTTTGAGGCATCGGTGAGAAAGGATCACGTGCTGCAGGTTCCCGCAAATCCCGCCAAATCTATCTCTCTGATTTGATTAATTTCGCCTAAGCTTGATTCCAAAAACGCGAAAAATCCAGTCTTTCCAAGTTCCGGCCACAGCTGGCTCCGGCAAGTTTCATTCAAATGTAGCCTCTGCAAATTTGTTCAGAAATCAGTTTGTTTAACTTTTTCGAACTATTGAGAAGGAGAATAGAGTGTTTGGGTGTCCGCTCGTGTGAGATTCAAGCCAGTCGCATCCTTGCTGTCCGATTTTCGGAGAATTTATGCAACGTGCTGTTTTTATTGCTAATTTGCGGCCACCTATTTTATTCTAAATATGTAGAACACTAGTTGTGGCTCAAATTTGCCGCTCAATAATTAGCAAACTGTGGAAGATTGCTGCTGCATAGTGAAACTCAAACTGAAATAATCAGACTGCTAGAACTGCTCTTATTTCATTGAACCATGAACGACCAATTTTAATTCAACTGGGAAAATGTCGAAAATCTCATTTTTTGTTGGTGCTCACTCTGTGAAATCCCTTCAGTTTGGTGAAGCCAGCTCATAATCGGAAGATAGAGAAGCGTGCCTACATATGATTCACGTGACAATATTCAAATTTACATTGCATTGGAAATTGTATGTCAACGAACACAAAGATATACCGGTAGATGATAGATGTTGCATTTGTCGTTCATAAATTGAAACACTACCAAGTTCATGCTTATTTTTCTATATTTCGAGAATTACATTTTTGCTTTAATGGGATGAACTCCGAAGAACCTCGGAACAGAATGATTACTTCAGATTCCTTTTCGGGTCTTTTTGAAATTTCAAACGATGGCATTATCAGTCTTGGAAGAGTACCAATAAAGTCGGAGCAGAATCGATATCACTTCATGAACGTCACGGCTACAAATGATGAGGGACAAAATGCAACAACTACGGTACGTTGTACTTTGAAGGAAAATTATTCATAGACTGGATTCATTGTAGTATAAGAGACGTGAATCGTCGTTTCGGTAATTTATTTACTCCGTATTTTCTGCTGTCTGCAGTTTGCACTTTTTTCCCATTGTCTAGTTTCAGTCTATTTTCACACCAATGTTTGAAGTTATTGTTTAGAGAGTAAAATTTAGTTGAGCATCTTTTTGGAAGGCGACAAGATTATTGCCGTAGCGACCACGTCAGCACCTCCGGACGGTCCACCCGGTCCATGTCAATTCGTATCGAAACTCTACAATGCTGAAATACATGAGAATCTGCCAGGCAGGCACAAGCTGACCAAGGTGGTTTCAAACTGCGAGAAGGAAGGTCGACCCGTTGAATACATCATTGCCCAAGGATCAGGTCAGTCGAAATATGATTTTTATTCGTTGTGTAACATGTCATCAGTTGAAATCGAGTAGTTCAGTACAGCAGTTCGCAAGAATCGGTATTTTGATTCACAAGAGGTTCACATTGTCGTCCTATGAGATTCAACAAGCCTTAGCAGGCGAATGCTTTCCCAGCTCAAAATCCAGCCATTTTAATACTCAGTTGCGAAGAATTGATTTTGAAAACTTTAAAGTTGGTTGGATCGTCTTGACGACCTCGTCATCTTCGTGTTTCGAAATTGCGAGAGATGGGTGCAGGCAATCTAATGTGAACGAACGTACGTGAATTTGTTTGATGCAGCATGTGGCAGAGGAGGTGTTAAAAGTTTGCTTTGTAGGATCAAATTCAAGATCATGAACGCTAGACGGTGTAAGTATGATAACCAATCGATTTTTTTGGCGTTCGATAAATAATCGAAGAGGCTGGCTTGTGATCAGAAGGCAGCTAAAACCCAGTATTTCTTCAGATGTATCAGTCTAGCCGAAAAAGACCCGTTGGTGCTTCCAGTCGATGAAAACGGGGCAAAATTTTGGTTTCCAGCCGAAGATCTCTCAAGTGCATGGTGCATGGCGAATAAATTAATGTGCAATAATTTAATGTTGAGTGAAACCGGGGAATATATGATTTTCTACACATGACATTAAGAATGCTTAAAACGTTTTGAAGTGGAATAGGCGATTTGCGAGCATATGAGAGACATTCGAAGTGATTTTGTCAATTAGCTAGGCCTTTTATTGTGGCAAGTTGTTGAGCAAAAACGACAATTGCTACACGTGTTATCACTTTGAATCGCTCTTTCCCTTCAGAAGGGCAATTATGAGCGATAAACGTGGTGATGACTCAAATGCTGTTTCAGCTTAATGATCGAAGAAAATTATTGTTTTCAGTGGAATTCGAAGTGAATCCAAAAAGCGGTGAACTCTTCGTTGTGGGCCCATTAGATCGCGAAAAGAGAAGTCTACACTTTATTATAGTGAATGTTACGGAAATCGGTAATAACAGTGATGCTGTTCGTCCAACTCGACAAACCAACCCCGTTATTGAACGTACGTTTAATTTCTCCTTCACTAATTTCGGCATCCAAGGACTTGAAAACATGAAGCCTTCAATAGAGTCTCCTTGAAATTTGCGCTCTTCATAGATAGATCGAGAACTTCACTTATACAGGTGGTGCCATAATCGAAAGCTGTTAAATTTACAACACATCCGAACGGAATCCTTTCATTTTCCAACACTTATTGCATAATTCTATACGCTCATATCATAAGAGCGAATTTCGGCTGATATCTTCACGTCTTTATAATGTGCTGTTTCAGGTTTTATATTTAATCCTGCTGACAGTTGTGTTGTTTGGCGTGAATGTTATCAGGCCTTCATTTCTTTCCCTTGCGGAAGAATTCGTTTTTTTTTTTTTTTAAAGTGCCTATTAATCGTGGCATGCGTTAGCATAAACAGGGTGGAAGTTGCAATGGGTTGTTTTATTGAAGTATAACTCGGCGATTCTTGAATCTTTGTAGAAAATTCAGAAAAAATTTGCTTGAACACAATCACAGTAAATGAACATGATATAATTAAGTTAAGAGAATTAAACATGAAGTATTGTTACACAGAGATAACTGCCGAAAAAAATAATTAAATAAAATGAAACAAAAATCTTCTGCGCATGCATATGGTTCTTAACGAAACCGCAGATGAAAAAATCGAGAGTTCACTCTCAAAGTGCATTCTTACAAAGAGCGCATGGTGAAGCTCTTCCCATCCTAAAAGTTGGGAATTTTTTACACTATAAACTGAAAAAAAAAACGACATGAAATGCAAAAGCCTAGCAAAGTATCATCGCAGAACAACGGACTGTCACTTCTGGGCACTCTGAATATTGAGAGAATCACGTCGAAATGAGGAGACGGGTTGACCGTTGAGTTTTTCCGTGCTGTTTTTTAAATGGATCCATGCTGAAAATTTTGTTTCCCTTTTTATTCTGTCTGCGTTTGGTTTTTCTTACGAACTAAGAGCATCTGCTGATTTTAGAAAATGAATAATGTCGCTTCAGAAAAAGAAAACTAGATTTTGGTGTGATATAAAATTCTTATTTCTCTCTTCGGCGGTCGTTTATCTGGTAGTTTCGCTAGCTAGTTTTAGTTATACAAGACGGTTTCGCACAAAAGCAGCGATTCAATCATGCATGGTGTTCCATATGATTTTTGATTCAGTAGATAGTAGATACTTTGAAGTCTGCCATTGTACATGGCGCCAAATAGAATCCGAACTTTAACAAGAAAGGGTCATCGTTTGCAGATACAAAATCGAAACTCGATCTTTGGCAGACTTTGGTGGCTGTACGTGTCCTCGATGAGAATGACAACGAACCACACTTCGTTAAGCTCAATTCAGAGGGCATCTATGTATTTTCAGTGGATTGGCAAGCGCCAGTACTCACGCCAGTTGGTCGTGTACACGTTGGTACTTCTAAATTATTTGCATAAATCAGAGGTCACCTTTAGTTCAGCACAATTGAAGTGGACAGTTGTCCGAAAGGAGTTCACTCATTTCCGTTTTAACTGATCAACGTTTCGGAATTCTTGAAAGTTTCTTGAAATTGTAATGCTGTTACAGTGACATCGAATGGCTACAAATGAAATCTATGTTTCTTAAACGTCATAATTTCTTTTGTGATTCAGTGTTAGGTGAATATTTAATCGTGGATGAAGCTTAAAATTGAGCATCGATTGGAATGAGATTGAAATGGGGCATCCCTTCCGAAGTGAACTTTCGGCCTGATTCAGTATCCGACCTAAGGCATCATGAGACTAGAAAGATAAAATAAAAAAGAGCAAAGAAAAAAACTTTGCAAACATTAAAAAAAAAATCATTGCTCGTTTTCTCTTTTACTTTCAGCAGTATGGCTGTGGCTGATAACGTTACACCAGGAATAAACACGAGAAGCCGTCCATGCATATTTCTTATGTATTTCAGTTTCAAACTAGGTTTTCGTTGCTTCACATTTTTTTCTATGATAAGTTGTTCCAGGCGGAAGATGCAGATGGCCGAGTACCACTAACGTACTGGATACCCGAATCGAGCGCCTCATCGGCTGACCACTTCAGACTAAATATGACTAGTGGTGTGATAGCGCTATCGAAATCATTGGTCACTGATCGTGTTGACATGTATGAATTCGAAGTAGTCGTTAGCGATGGCGTGCATAATGTCAGCACAATCGTGAAGGTGCCTTTAAATTATCCTTTTTTTTAAAGTATGTTGCAATGATATGCCCATTGAAACGTTGAGAGGTTTCGTTGAAAAAATAATTTTGTTGGCATCTGTATAGAAATTGTGCTTTTCTTTTTTAAGCACTTTTATTTCGAAGTGTTTCTAATGGAAAACGGCAATATTGTTGACTAGTTTTTAGTGGAATCCTTTTTTCTATTATATTGTAGCTAGTTGCTGACGGCTTTATATGTCATGGAATTTTCACCTCTACATGCTTCTGCTTTTATTTTCAAAATTTTTTGCACCAGCGCATTGCGGTCACGCTCTGTCTGTGAATATGGCTGTCCATTTTGTCAGCTCCTCTTCGCGTTGGGTAGACTGAACTGACGAGCCACAAAACTCGTGATGACGGAAGTTCTTAGGCGTAATCTGGTGTTTTTGAGCTGTTCTCTTGTTCGTTCCATCAGAAATTGGCCCCAGCCATTCAGCAACCTATTCGGTATCACCGATTCTTGGTGGAGGGGGAGGAGGGGAGAGGAGGGGAGAGCTGCTAAAATAGTCGAAGGACAGTTTAGACATCCTCGAAGTAGCAGATGGGCTGCTTTCCAATAACTGTTATGAAGACCAGCCACAGTACATGAGAATAATTTCCTACGAGCAAGTTCTTTCCACTTGATGGTTTCCTGTATGAGCTGTCGACGTTATTGAACTTTCTGGATAGCTCAACAAGTATAATCGTGAGAGTGGAATCATTGATTGAAAATTTGTACACTGGATTTTGTATTGAACGCGTGGCCGGAAATTGTCTCATTCTTCGTATATCGTAATAGTTTCTGACGCTCTTTTCGATATCATTTGAAGATAGCGGTGCTGTCGGATCAAACCAATGCGTCTAAATTCTTCATTAAAGCGCTTTCCTTTAGATTTATCGTTTGGCTCCGGAGTCGAACATTGTCCTTTTATCAGCTGATATACCACAGCAAGATATCGAGGAGTGGGTTGTTGAAAGGAAAATGAGCGATCTAACTGACGAGGATGTTCGTGTGCTTGTCAAACAAGCCTATGTTAATGAGGAAGGGCAAGTTAATCCTCAGAGGTGTGTTTTTGGATAATCAGCTTTTTTTCGTGTCACATAAATCCCCTTGTTGTAGTGTTCCGATAGGTTCACATTCTGTGATAATCGGATGGGATATCCGGAAGGATGTTCATTCGCTCGGTGTATCCGATGAACAGTTGTAGTAAATATATAAGGTATTCATTCGATATAGTGGATAGGTGATAACATTGACGAGCATTTCCAATGTTCATGCATTCAAAGAAAGGTCTATCTGAAGGACGTTGCACTTTCTTAGGTAATGGAAAGTTCAAGGGAGTAGATAAGTTATTATTTTTCATTCTGACTGAAAAGTTCATTAGCACCAATGCAGGTGTAAATTAATAATTACTCTTGGCGTTTCAGGTCGCATCTTTTCGTTTATGCACTCGACAAGAAGACTCATGTGCCAATCGCTCGAGACCAGTTGAAGACGTATTTATTTACAGTTTTTAATTAATGCTTTTGAAGTTCAGAATACCGCTGAAAGTTATTAATGTGAATGGTTTGAAGATCATTCCAGTTCATTAGACAAATTTCGAATATTGTATGTTAGTGCCTCGTACAATTTATTCTACTGATGATAAGCTATCAAACATATAGCTTTCATTCGCTTACATGAGCTCAAAGAAATCTGAGCTTGATGAGGAAATTTGAGCCTGAGCGTTAGTTTGCATTCATCTTCAATTGGACTCATTAGAATTTGAGGGTTTACGGGGTCACTAAGCAAGGTTCTTTGAGGCTCGAAGTTCATAAAGATGAGTGGCCCAATGTACGAATCCAATTCCGGATATGCTCTTTAGCCGCTTCAGATCATGGAAACGCAATGGGGTTAGTGTTACCAAGCAGTGACAACAAGCTGGTGTGAATGTTACTACTGAAACGGAGATGAGGTCATAGTTTAAAAAAAAAGACTTACTTATCCTGACGCCTTTGTAGCACCCAAAACAGTATAATTTTGCGTTCAACTGTATTAGAACGAACAGAGGACCTTTTAATGGGTCCTTTACATACTCATTTTGGTTCTCTTTCATATGGTTGGTTTTATGTTTTTTCTCAATCCCGCGATGGTGGCCGCCTTGAGGATTATGCGTTGCAGGATACTGGAACAAAGTCGCAGCGAGCTAGATGGTGATCTACCGAAATTGGCCATTGCATTGCCAGCTGTTGACTCAACAGGACGTATCTCAATCGCCGAACTTATGCTCATTATTATATGCGTCATTCTTCTCTTCATTGCATGTTGCATGCTTTTATATCTCGCCAGATATTGCAAGCGGTTGGTTTTGCATTCATCTAGTTAACTTCTATCGAATAACTACTATGTCCTCTATCAATATATAGCTACTTCTTACACTTATCCAGACTTCTGAGTGGTTGTTTTTGCTTACATCCGTTTTTGTAAGGTTCGACCGCCTGAATTACTTACTCTTTTCTCTAGCAGACCAAAAGGCGAGCGAGAAGATATCCTTAAAAACTAAACTATCTTGCTTGGGACGTTGTAACGTTGGTTTGAGTCTCTTTTTAATGGTGTTCTTTAGTCAACAAATATGCATTGATAGAACAAATGATATAGACTTTGAGAGCAATTCTTAATGAATTTTCGGCTAGTAAAATGCGAAACAATAAATTTATATGACACTATAATTTGTATGTTCGTAATCCACTTCCTATCAAATGAGGCAGTTTATAGGAAAGCTGAAGAGCGATTCAATGGTGAGTATATGGTGGACAGTCAAACAGCAGGACCGCGTCCATACGATGTGGAGCAAATCGATCGAAAAACCGCGCAAACTGTACTTTCTTCTCGGCCACCGTCATATCCGCACGAGATGAATGAGACGTATAAGTGAGTTCCTTATATGCTTTTCAGAAGTCAGGAGAAAGAGGTTTTGTTCAGCTGTTTGCTTTCATTGACAACATGGAAAGTCTAGAGAATCACTGACGAGGATTCTTATCCCATGATTAACTTTAGAAATAAGCCGTTAACTTCAAACGTGAAGGTAGAAGGCTTTCCTTACGAAGCATTGCGATTACTGGAAGTATTACAAAAAGTCTTTTTGTTTTTAAGAGGCTCTTCTGCTCAGAAACAAAATTTAAAAGTACTTGTATCACATGAATTTGTGGTATATGAGTGAAAAGAATTTTTTGAGGACAAAATTGCACTTGGACTTAAGTGGAGGTTTGTTCCATCCTTCGAAAGCTGATTTAGCATGCGAGCACCAAGTATCCATAATTAAAACAGCTTTCCCTCGTGCTATTCGAAATAATTGTTCGCCTTTTTCGCGGAGAGTGATTTTTTTTCGAACGTCTTTCCTTCTCACTAATTTTGAAAAAACTTGGGTGAGGAGGTATGAAATAGTTTTTAGCTGTTGTGGTGTTGATTGCAAATCATTGCATGATGGTGGACAGATCTTCAGTTTCTTTGCATATTTTGTAAACTCTAACTTGCAATAACCTTTTAGCGATTCCCTCAGCAACTTGTTAACTAGTTCGTGGCATCGCTGCGTACATTGAGAACTGCCTTTTAGCGCTCATGATATCAAGCTTTTCCTGACTGCGTAATTCAGCAGCCAGGAAAAGCTTGCTATTATGAGCGCTAAATAGTGAATGGGCACAAAAGATCTTGCAGATGTAATGTGTCCAAGAATTCTTCTTTTCCGTTATTCAGTGTCCTTGAGATAGTGCATCTGATAGTTCGGTATATGAAATTTTTCATAGATAAGGGGCAATCCTTTTTAAGATTTCACACTTTCCCAGCTATTGGTTGAAGCTGAAATGTTTAATGTGTTGAAGTGTGAAACACCCAATTTCGCATCTGAGACGATAGCACAGTTTTGAGTGAGCATCAGCTGTGACGATGGCATGATGTTAAGATGCCACTAAGAGTGATGTTCATATGGTATTCTAGCATATATCTGCATGCATCACCACCGATCGACGGTACTCCCTCTCCGGATTTACGACATGCGTCTGGGCGACTTTTAAATATGTCTCTCAATACAAAGTGAGCCTTTAATGATGCTGTGTTGTGTTTGAAACTGTTGAAACTGTTTAAGGATATTGTTTAAAGTTTCCCGAATCTAAAGTATCAATGCTGCGTTTGAAAGACTTGACTTGCTTGTTGGGAGTGGCTTCGAGCTTAGCGATTGATGACAACGAAGACGAACGTTATAAAAGTGATCATCCTTTCTGAAGTTGCCGTAATTTGTTGTTCATCATCGTGCACGATCGAAGGCTGCTCGAACTATGCGTTCTTGGTTACATAAAAAGCTTATAAGTGAATTGTTCTTTCAACTCTCAATCATTTTTCTATGTTGCCACATTCCAATTGTTGCATGGCTATTGACAAGCAGAACAAAGCAAGAGCCAATGCTGGAGATAGAAATAATTTGACTATTGATGATGAAAAAGGCCATATTTGCTCTCCTGTTTAATAGTGAATGCCAAACAGGAATGGATACTCTGCCTTGCCGTCTCAATTGCCATTTGTCTGCGCTTAGTTGCTTAAAGAGTTTTCGTAGTTATCTGAGATAATGGCCTCTTTACGGTTTTTGTTTCGACGTTGAGACATCTCAATGCTTATTGTGCGGAAATATTAACTCTTTAATATTACTTATCGTGGAAGTCCTGGATTTCGTTATTAGCATACCATGAAGTTATATCACTTCATTTTTGTGTTAATCCACAGATTAATTTTCCAACATTTGAAGACAACCCACCGATGCGTATGGGACAATCGGTCCGCGGTCGAAAAACTTCAGCGGTGATGTTATGCAAGTGCACTCATTAATCAGCAATCGAACCGGCAAGGTCACCGTAACGTTTTTGATTTCTTTCTGAGATTGAAATAATATTTGAAAAGTTTTCTCGTAGGTAAATCTGATACTTGGGAATTCCGTTTCGTTGATTTTGCCGTTATCTAAACAGTTCGAGGTTCAGCTAGCTGAAGTTCTATGGCTTTTTCTGCGTTTTTGCTGAGTTTCATATGCATCATCTTAGATTTAATCTCCATTTTGGACATACAGTGAACCTCTGTAAGCTGAACAACAACAAGCAGTGCTATTAGCGGCCGAGACGGATGCAATGTGTGGTGTGAAGGAGTGTGTGTTTATACGTTTTCGCTTAAACGGCGAAATTTGCTGTTTGGTTTGTACATGTATTCACTAGCGCAGTCGTTTACGCATTCGAGTGATACTAAGTGTAAAGACAGAAGGAAGAAGGGGAGGGGGGAGAGTTTGATTCCGTTTGAGGCGTGTATATGTGTGGCATGTTTCTGTTTCTATGTAGTGTAGAAGGGAGGGGGTTCCGTTTGGGAGGTGTGAGTGGTGTGCGTGTGTAGGTGGGGAAGGGGTGTGTGCTGTGCGGTGCGAGTGTGTGTATATTTGTGCGGTGTGTGGTAGGTTTCTGTTTGTGCGTGGTGTAGAGGGGCGGGGAGCGAAGCTCTATTTTCGATTTTATTTGGCATGTGTGTTGGGGGGAAGAGCGGGTGATGCGTGTGGTATTATGTTGTGTGGCGTGTGTGCGTGCGTGCATGTGTTTGTGCGTCTGTGAGTGGCTGTGTGTCTGCGTCTGTGTGTGCATGTGCGCGTCTGTGTCTGTGTGTCTGTGCTTGTGAGCTTCTGTACGCGTCCGTGTATTTGCGTCTCCGTGTGTACGTGCAAGCCTGTGTGTGTCTCAGTGTGTTTCTGTCTGCATCCATGTGTGCCTGTATGTGTATGTCTGTGTGTGTCCGTGTCTGTGTGCGCTAGCCTAACCCTAACGCTAAACCCAAGCCTAGTACTAAGTCTAAGCCTAGGGTGTGTGCCTGTGCATCTGCGTGTGTCTGCGTTTGTTTCTGTGTGTGTGCGTGCCTGTGTGTGCCCGTGTGTGTGTCTGTGTGTCGGAATGTGTCTGTACCTGTGCGCTTCTGTTTCTGTGTGTCTGTGCATGTCTATGCGTGTCCGTGTCTTCGTGCGTCCATGTTTCTGTGTCTCCATGTGTATATCAAGCTCGTGTGTGTCTGTATGTGTTTCTGTGCGTGTTTGTGTCTATGTCTATCCGTGTGTGTCTGTATGTGTATGTATGTCTGTTTCCGTGCGTATGTCCGTGTCTGTGTGTGCTTGGATGTGTTTCTGTACGTCCGTATCTTTGTGTTTGTGTGCGTGTCCGTATGTATCTGTGTGTCTGCGCCCGCGTGTCTGTCTCTGTGTATCTGCTGCTTTATGTATGTGTAGTGTGTAATGCGTTTCTATGTCGGTGTGATGTGTGTGTGTGTGTAATGTATGATGTGTTTGCGGGGGAGGGGGCTGTTAGGGGAGCAGCAGTCTACCTTGCGGTTTGTGGAGGGGGCGCCTCCCCTTTTTCCCACTTAAAGGGGTATTGCTAGCACCGAGGGCGAATCCTGTTGTGTAGAATTCCGCCTGCTGTGTAGGACGTTATGTGAGCAGGGTGCAAATAACTGTCAGGTGCGGCGCAGACTGAGTATGTGCGCCCGGTATCCCTGTGGAGCTATGCGCATTATCAACCATATCCCGGTTCCGGATGGAGCAATTTTGGTGTGGTCTTGAGTGAGCGCTTGTCATGACCAGAGGAAAGGTGTGGCCCTTGGGAAGATGTGCGCACGCTCGCGGCGAATCCGCGTTTGTGTTGTTGTACGCCATGATGAGCTGTCCGATGTCATATCTTAACTTCAGGTGGACGGATTTCTATTTGGTTTTTGCGAAGCTCTATATAAGAGATGGAATAGTGTGATTCGGTGTTGCTTCACATGGAAAAGTGCTAGTGTCATGAACAGAAATTAGTTTAGTGAGTTCTGTGTAATGCCGCCATCGACAAAACATAATTTTTGACTTGGTGAGAATCCACTGAAAAGTGGCAGAAGCATTTCCTAGATATTCAACATCTCTTGTGAAGATTACAAGAATACAGACGTGTTTTTTATTGCAGGATGTTATGTCAAGCTTAGCATTGCAAACGAGCAAAGAAGATGCACTATTTCCTGTGTATCGTTCACAGGGTTATTGGTCTTAACGCACTGATGCACCCTATTCCAGTATTTTGGAGACTGCTTGTTGGTTCGACTTCGAAAAGCACTGAGCGCTTTCTCTTGCTGCAGTAAACGTGTATTTTGGTATATCTATTGCGTGGACAGTTTCTTTCGAAGGTATATCCTCTTTGACGTTGCTCATTGCCTTTCATTTTTGTAACTGCTATTTTAAACCATAGAAAATCGCGGTTACATGGGCTACTATATATATATATATATATATATATATATATATATATATATATATATGTATATAGTAGCCTCGATGCCTCAAAGTGTGACTTCACAACTTTGTTTGTTAAAATTTTTTCATGTAAAGCTCACATAATTCTACGTATACATATATTGTAATAAAAAAAAAGATATTGCACATATTTTGGCATAAGGCTCTATGTGCACCACTTGCTGCTTAGAAAGTTAAAAAGGAAGCTTGAGTGATAGTGCTTTTACGGAGTGAAAACGCCTTACAGCTTTGATGTATGTTCATTACTTTGTAACATAATCGTTATAGTTGTGCTGTGAACGTTTTGTCATGGGCGGGCAAAAAGAGAAACACAATCGAGTAATGAAGCCGTCAAGACATCAGGCAAAGCAAAATGCTTCTGACTGTATTTGAAAAGCTATTTTGAACAATGCCAGTAACCCCCTAGGTCGATCCTCATCATTGGATCCTCTTTCTGGCCACCTTGCCTTTAAGACGAAATGAATTCATGGAATGAGACTCACGTGCATTTGTATAGGCGTGTTAGAGGAGCCGGAGCATTTGCCATTTTTGCATTCTGCTCGAATGACTAAACAGTTTTACGGATTGCTGATAGAGAGTAGAATATGCAGAATAATAATGCCTTTGTATTTTGATTGATCTCAACGGACGTAAAAATTATCAATGCGCAAATTCGTTTCTTCATGACAAGGTTGCTGTTAAATACGCGCAGATATCCTCCACATTTCAACGTATGTGGCTTGTTTCAGAGTTGGCGGATCAACGTGCATTTATAGAATATCGTGCTATGTGGTGTATTAGTCAAAATTCGTATCTCTAGTTTTGATGACTTCCGTTTTGAAGCTAATGAACAGGTACATATATACGAACGTAAATATGTGCGAACGGATGATTTATCCGACATGCGCTTGGTGAAAAAAATTCATAAAGGGTCATGAAAATAATAGTGGAATGAGGACAGTGTTGTGAGAAACATCATAAAATTGCAAAGTATTTATTGTTCATGCTAAGGTTGGCAAACGCATTATAAAAGTGAAGCAATCAATGATCGAATGCTAATGGATTTGTCAGTCACACTTTGACGAAATATCTACTCGCTAAGCGGATGTTGTTGGCAATCTACATGATTTGAAGGGTTGACGGATTATAGTCGGCAAGAAAGTGCAGTTATTGTTGAAATCGTAGAGGAAATATCAAAATATCGCCTCTCTTCCTCAAATGAGCCACTACATTCTTTGGGGTCGCTTGTAACCGCGTTGCAGTTAAACTGGAAAATTTTTCCATTGGTGTTTGGAGACAAAAATTTTGAATAGCCAAAGTACTTATAGTAATTAGGAAGTGATCAAAATATAGACTCGACAATCTACAAATGTCGGTTGTATCAAGTGGAAAAAGAAACGCTGAAGTTACGTTCGACACGTCGAGGACAACGCTTTTTGTTGTCAGCACTTGACAATTGTTTGGAACAGGTCCTGAATGGACAACTGCATTCATTCGGGAGAATATTTCGAAATTGTGACGTCAGTAGTTCATTAAAGCATCAATTATCATATTCGGGTAGTAGTAGATCCTCGACAAGACACTTCGCACGTAGGATCACATTCATGTTATCGGGTGAATCGTTCTTGCCACATTCGGACAGGAAATCTGCTATCGGTAATAGTGCGCGTAGCGCCTCGAAACGAAAATGATGCATTAGTGTTGCCTTTATCTGTAATATGAATCTCTACATGACTAACATTTCAAAGGGACGACGTTTGTGATGCATTCTCAGATACTTAAACATCCTTTCAACTCCCGTCAGTTGCACATAATGGTTTGAAAAGTACGGAATTGTTGCAGGTTGCCACCTGAGTTCGCTGTGGCAATGCTTGAAAATTGTGAGAGCTAGAAGTTTGTTCGCAGCATTACTAGGATGCAACGAGTAATGCCACTGCAATACCTGTTCCACAGTGAAATGTGCTGATGGGAATTTTTCATCCATCTGTTCGACATAGAGCTCAATGAGAGCGTCAACGTTATTGCGGCGCGTTTCAGGACTGGTGCATGTCGAGAGCAAATAAGCCAGGTCTTCGCCGAATGAACCTAGATGCACACCCTGCAAACATTTGACCATCTTTAGCTGTTGCCGATTATCACAGTTTTCAAATTTTTGAAGCAATTTTCCGCGTAAGACGACGTATCATAATCCATTTAGATATATATAATCACTTCAGATCGTGATACAGCAGCTTTGATTGCAGTACTTTCTAGAGGTTAATAACAATCTTTGCCAAAATACCTTAGCGTACTCAAACGCACCAATTTCTCACCTGCCAATTAATTATAAATGCGAGCTCTTCGCTGACTTTGTCTTCGTCGTTTTGCTTCCATAATATATTCGACGGATTTAGAAAGCCGTGGGTGAGGACCAGTGGATGCAATTCTGCAAATGCATCGGCATTTACAACAATATCCATGAACTTCCACCTGTAAAAGGGTTCCACTGGATGTCAGCTCTGAATCACATTGATGATTATTTCGTCTCAGAATGTAGAATGCAGCAACTAAATTCTCAATATCGGGTGAATAGTGCTGATATCGTCCATTTGCTAAAAAAATTTCATTCAGATGTATCGGACTTTGCTCCCTCGGTAATCATAGACATTAGGCGAACATTGAGGTCGCTCGAGCAGAATTGAGTGATTCGTCAAAGATCCCAGAAAATTTCCTCTTTAACATGAACTTGGTTATTTCTGGGCACAAGTCTAACAAGTTTTGAACGACACGCGGATACCGTCGATGATAAATGAATTTGAAAAAAGTTTCCGCTTGATAACATGCCTCTTAGTAGAAAGTTCAAAAAATTTTATCGCAAGTAGTGTGGTGAGGGGTCGATGGCTCAATCGGATGAGAGTTCCCAGATATTTTGCTCTACATTTTTTCTCGTGGTCTATATCTCTATAAATTCCTCCCGGGAGAGTTTCGACGAGCAGAGACCTCTGTTCATTTCGTACAATTCGTGTTTCGGTGAGGCAACAGTTTAGCAGAAGCTGAAATTATTGGCTGTCATATTATTCCGATGTCAGTGCCGTCATCCGGCGACGTTATTTTGTGAATTTCTCTGGTTCGGCTGGTGGACGTTTCGTAGTGCCGACGGCCGTTTCGGAAAAGTCTGCTGATTAAACTTGATTTGGAAAGAACTGGTACAGAAACTTGACAGTATTACTTGAAAACACAATTTTTCTCTGCATTTTGAACATCAGTTTCCTCGATGCACAGCATAATTCCAAACCTTTTTCACAGCTTCATAGCGAAGATGATCGGCAAACAAGCGAAAAT
Organism: Baylisascaris procyonis; assembly: GCA_037389465.1. NCBI lineage: Eukaryota > Metazoa > Nematoda > Chromadorea > Rhabditida > Ascarididae > Baylisascaris > Baylisascaris procyonis. The sequence goes on from JAZARR010000008.1 coordinate 4,039,308, forward strand.
GTTGACGCCATTTTTGGCGCAATAATTATGGTCGTTCATAAGGGATGTAAAAGACAATTGCGTATGCTGGTCCTGCTGGTCATTACCTTTTCTTGCCCTTTATGTTGGTTGTTAATGCAAGTCATACTATTATAGTCTCTCGTTCATTAAAACTTGGCTGTGATACAAGTAAAACGAGGTGCTGTGGTCACCCCTTAAACGCTGTGCGGGGATACATGTAGAACGCGCTTAAAGTAAAATTCCGTTACCTTAAAGGGTTCTACTAGCAGCACGACAAGTGTGAGTCGTTCAAACATTCGTACGGCGACCAACACTGCTACTGCTAACTTCGTTACAGCAAAACCATTAGACTGCTGTTATGGTATAATTTTATTTGTAGCTGTAAATTCTGTTGTACTCTATTGAATGAACCGAGGGATCATCCGAGGTGGTCATTGATTTTTTCGTAGGGGCTGTGTGCCGACAAATTCTTTCCTATCAAAAGCTCTTCAATCCTTCATCCCCTCCCCTTCATCCTTTTCTTGGCTTTGTTTTCTGCATTACGGCGAAAGCAAATGGCTCCAGGGAGGTGTCTTGTCGACAAAATATCTTCTAGCACTGCCTGATGACATATATGCGTGCTAAAATTTGTACTTCGATAGGTTAACTCATAAAGCAGGACCGAATGGCTTCTGAAGTCCAGTTCGCACCATTTGCAAAACTGGGCAGTCCATTCTCGACATGCAAGTTTGTCAAAACTCTTATCTCATCAACCAAAATTTTCACTTTCTCATATCTATTCACAGATTAAATAATCATCACTCAGTGCTTCAGCTAAATGAAGAATAATGTATCTTTCATTCGATCTTTACTGTATCAACTTATGCATCTCCCGAACAAGAGCTGTATCTCCTTTTCAGGGGAAAGGCTTCTGAGATCAGTAAAAATTTGTGAGAATGAAGAAGAGGCCTTACTCAGTGATTCCTTTCCCTCATTAGCGTAGTGCATTTGCAAACAGGTGGTGATCACGTCGTGTATTCTATCGAAGAGTTGTCCGAAAAGAACAGGATGTGCGTTCTTGATTGCGGCCACTGCGCGCATGAGCTGTGTCGCAGTTAGACGTCCATAGCTGGGGAATTCCCACTGTGTCCAATCGGGCGGATTATCCAGAGAAGCAGCATGGATTTCAGCCAAAGCAATTACTATCTGCATTTGTGTAAGTATTAAAATAAAATCCTGTCCAAGCTTGTGGTACATCGCTTCACCCTTGAGGGGTGAGCAGTGAGCTTCCCAAAGACAACGCACGATCAGCATGACTTCAGAACGATAAACGTTCACTGAGATAAATGAAGTCCTTGTGCTTATTCGTATAGGTGTGCTAGAATCAGTGGTCACGTAGAAGTGGTTTTCGAAAGATTTGATGCAGCATTGTCATCCCTTTTAAAATGGTTTGCGGAATAATGGCAAAGAACGGTTGATTTGCGAAATAGACTGTACTCAAGTACTATGAAAGTGATGCGCAATCGTGAAAGTATCACAGAGGAGAGCTAATGGAACTTCATCGATGAGTTGTTTGATCCGCCAAAATATCCAATTCGGTTTATGTTTCACATACATGTGATTAAAAACTGTGACGAGTAAATGTGGGAAGTGATGAAAAAGCAAACGCTTTTCAGCGCGTCGAATGATAAGTTGGTGGTGATAGGAAACGCTGCAGTTTTTTTGAAATCCTCCAAAATGATGACACCCGGATCGATCAGTTCAGCCTCGAGAAAATGAGCGCTGTATACAGTCGGCACTTTCAGTGAGAAAGATCGCGAAATCTTCGAAAACGTATAGAACTCGCATTCGATATTGTGACACTGCAAAATGTCCTCAATTTGTTTGTAGTGCTGTAATTATAAGCGCTGCTAATATAAATAGTAGGCTTGAATGATAAGTATTAGTGTTGGTATACACTTTTGTAGCGACCTTTGTTTTCATATAAACACCCATTCAACTAGAAATACTACTGCTTGCTTGCTTTATATCCGTATTCCTTTCTTTGGCGCAAATTGTAATTTTTCCCTGAAAGTAAATAACATATCGCTCTTCAACTTTTATTTTCTTCTTCAAACACCGTTAGTCCGAATATTGGCCTGATCCAGTAATATGATTAGAGTAATTGCGCTTGGAAAAAATTAGCACGAACCACAGTCATCCACGCGATTTTTTCAAATTCGTCCTCGTATTTGGGTATCTCAGAATCGACAAATTCAGTTGATTCGCAAGGAGGCCTCTTTTTGCTAACTTTTTCCAACTCCGTGTAGAATGGAGTGATCTTTAGAGTGAAATACTTCACCGGCGGCTTAATCTCGGAATCTTTGTCCCAATCGGTCGACAATCGCACATATATCGAGCCTTCAACAAACGCAATCATTTAATCTTTTATATCAAACCCCCCCCCCCCTTGTCCCTATCGACTCACTCATTATAAGCAGTGCTGTGTCTTTTTCAAAGAAAAACTATAGAACGAAAGTCTTCCGAAAAATAATTTTTATGACACATTGCAAGGAAGAGTCCCAAATAAAATAGAAATAACTGGCATGAAAGTGACGTGAGGTGGACTGGACGATGCTCTAGTTTCATTTGGCCAGTTTCCCTCCTCTTGCATGCGAATCCGCTCGTCAAAATGCATTTTAAAGGAAATCCAGGCTTCTGCGTGTCTTGGATAGCCACTTTACCGCCTTTCTGTATGGTTATCTCTATCCGCGTGTTTTTACTCAGTACAATTTTTTCGGGATTTATTTCAAAGTTCTGAGGGCTGCTTAAAACTATAATCCCTTTTCAGGGACAGCGCCACATGACTGCACTGGAATATTTTAAAAGTGCCTTAAATAGGCAAACCTGTCGAATATGCGATCACTTCGATTCTAGCACTCTTTCCCATCTTCGCTTGTGCTTTGAATTCAATATTGAGACGATTTTCGAGGATTTGTAGGGGAAGCTTGAAAGCCACTCGCCCTTGACTGTCTCGTTCGCGCTCCGAGAACATATAAAACATTATGAAATATGGAATCATCCTGCTGTAAGTTCGAATATGCTGGAAACCTCGAGGGTTGTACACCAGTTCCCTCCCAATGGAAAGCGACGTTCATGAAAAGTGAGATGATGGTGCAGTTAAAAGAGGTGAAAAGGAAATTTGATTGGCCATATTTTCAAGATTTTCCTATCTAGAAGCCAAAGAAGAGAAATTTTAATGAATTCGTTATTGATATAAAGTGAAATACCGATACCGCTCTGCGTTCTTCAATAAACTGCCTTATGAACATAATTATCACAATATCACAAACATGTATATGCCTTGTTTCCCACCTCAAAAGTTTGTTTAATATTCTTTTTCCAAAATCTTGCATGAAGTCATTCAAACTGCTTGCATAAAGAAAGCTCGAACCGTTTTCAATGCGTTTTAACGTTCATGAGATGATTTGTCGAGAAATCGAGAACGAGAAATCAACATATTTTCGGGAATGAAGTGCTTCTTTTAATAATCTAGTGTTTTTAATATCTAAGAGCCATACTTTGATGAGGTCGACCATCTTCTCGTTAGATACATCCGGAGATATTTCAGAGCTCTTCCCTTTCGCGAACATTTCTCCTAAAGTGCCGAATGCATCACCGCTTCCTTTTATCATCCTGAACATTGCATCCTATTTATGAAGTTCTTCAATCTCAGAGAAGCAGCTATTCGATCCTCAAAAATACAAGAATGTAACGAAATGGAGTATGACTTTGACCACGGTGTTGTTCAAATTATTGAGCCATCAAAGTGCAGCGCATTTCATTGTTTTTTTTCCTTTTTTTGCAAAATTCCATTAATTCTTATAAAAATTCTTGGCTGCATCCACTCTGCAACATTTGTTTCACTAAAGTGCACTTCAGCGGTAGCATCACCGAATCTTAGCGAATGAAAGTTCGAGGAATCTTGAAACTAACTTGCTCAAAGCTCGAAAGTTGGAACGCTAACTACGACGAGAAAATCGGAATAAATGCGGACACTTCTGAGCACCTTGAAACTAAGACAATGACATTTTATTGCACGCAACCATCTTTTGTTGGGAAATTGAATCGAACGCAATGCTTTCAGTGAAAATAGGAATTCTCATAAAGTGTGTGAGCACAATGGCAAGCGAAAAATAATGCTATTCATTCACATGAATGCCAAATGAAACGAAGCTTATGAGGAGTGCAAATCAACACTCAACTACTAATCCTAGAAACATTTTTGGCACATACAAACATTTTTATAAAGGTCCATTGTATTTTATTGAACAAAAGTTTCGAAGCCATAATTTTAGTAATCAGTGAGCAAGTAATATATTCGATATAGAAATTCCTTTTCAAGCGAGTGTGAGATGTTCAATGCGTGTTTCCCATTTCACTGTTTGATTGCTATTTAATACCTAGCATGGATGCTGATGCCACATTTTTCTGCTGAGATTGACGTACCTGAAAGATTTTGTAACTTGAACACTTCTCGAAACTGAATTTCTGTTCAAAAACAGCTTTTCGTCAGAGAAGCGAGTATACTTTTTTTCGTGAAAACTTCAACGGAGGGTTCTATTCAACATATTTTAATCTATTTGAAAGGGTAGACGCTTTATTGCCAACCGAAAGAAGTCTCTCTCTCTCACTATCCTAATGTGTCCTCAAATCTTCCATTGTCATTTTATACCAACACTGAATAATTTTCCAAGCGTTAATGAGCAATGATTTATCACTGGTTGAAAAATGAGCATATTCAGGTGCTTTCGAGACAACGGGCTCCGAGTTTTGAACTTTGGTCATACGCAAGGTGCACACTGCTATGCGAAATTGTAGTCAGGGCATGTTTGTGCACAGCTTTAACAATCTACAAGAGTGCTAAAGCCGACTTTCAGCAGTGTAGAGGAATTAGTAGCCGACTCCGGGATTTCCATATTTCATGGTATGACCGCGTGCTGTTGATCTGTATCTCTTTGGCCACAAGGCTGGACGAATCCATGGTCCAATGTTCATAGCTCTGTGCATGCATTGTTTTGGGAATGTCGATTCGCTTCCTGCATTCCTATACGGAAAGCCTTCTGCAGGAGCACGCCTGCAGCAATTTTGTTGAGTATCTCGTTCACAGTGGCAGTGTCAATAGCCGAGGGTCGCGACCGCATCCACTATGCTTCTGGCAAGGATTGACTTTAGATATTTTGCAGGTGAATATGCTGTAATGAGCCGTAGTAATGAAGCTTTACTTTTCAATCGCCTTTCTTAATTCTAACCTGCTTGCATGTCATAACGCCCAATTTGATTGTTGCTTTCAGATTCTCGAAACAATATTTCATGCATTGGGCAAGCGACCGAGCATGTGAAAGGAATGCAACTTGACGATTTGACAATGAGTTGATAATATTTCTTAAGAACCGTTGCGAGGCCATCAATGTGATGTTCGATGCAAGATGTGATCCAATGTGTGCCGCTTTTTTGGCGAGAAAATTAGAAACAGAGCAAAATTCTCATCTTTTTTCTTTTAAATATTCCCCTTCTCTCGTTATCGATTCGGAGCTCATTTCGCTGTGCACGTCGCTCCCACAAATTCCTTGTGGAGCAATGTGGGAAAGAACGAGCATTCTTTTTTTGTTCCACGAGGAGATGTGTATAAATTTACATCTTTTTCCATTGTCCCTCATCGTGCACTTTCGAAAATGAATACGCTGCTCATAGCATGGAAAAGATCTGCACCTGATTGCATATTTCGATTATTTATGAAGAAGTTTCATAAGCTATTTGAGAGCTCATGTTATTGCGAAGCCAGCTGAACAGCAAGTGATCCTACGGGCTCAATGCCCCAAAAATTGCTTTCGCTGCTAAAAACTGAATGTGTGAATCAAGACGTACCTTCTGTATTGAAGCTGAAGTCCTACAATCTGATTCGAAAATTCTCTTATAATGGAGAAAATATTTCCAGTTTGATTCATCAATGCATGGATGAGCCTTACTCACTCACCCACAGAAATGAAAAGTACGAACTTTAATGATGCTGTCTAACAACAGTATTCAACTTCAGTATCGAACGACAGCGATTTAATGTTCTTCAAGCTTTCAGCTTTATCGCAAAGGAAACACATTTTGCTCTCTCCCACTTTACCCTACAAAAAACGTTACGTTTGTGTAGTGATGTAGATGTACTCGTTTCACGAGACCTATTAGTTTATTTGTTCATAGTATATACATGCAAGCATCAATTTATAAAATAATTGACAACACACTTTATAAAAAAATTTTCTCTCTTGAAGCATTCCAATTTCCTTCTCTCATCACCCACAGGCTAAATGCTCAAAGGCTACGTGTAGGAGATCTCCTTGGTTGACAAGTCATTTTCGAATTCCGGCATTGGTAACACCATGTTTGAAAGTTTTCATATTAGCGTTTTCAACATAATTGAAGAATGAGACATCGAATAGAGGAGAAAACATCAAATCACGAAAAAAATCAGTGTGAGTCCGGAGTGGATGATTTCGTTCTTCATAACCGGTTTTGCTTTTGGAAAATTTTCTCTTATTCTTATATCGAACTTCACATCATCGGGACGCCCATGAGCCGATCATGCAATTTTTTGTTTGTCTTTCACTTGCATTATGAATAGAATCACCTGAAAAGCGTATAAAAGGATCTGACATGAACGCGCCGCTTTTGCGATTACGCCCTTCATCAACGAGCTCACAAAATGCCAGCAAATGATGAGATATCCACATTATGAGCTCATATTTTAAATGATCCCATCGCTTGCACAAATCACCTACAAAATCTAGTTGTTTCATCCACTTTTTTAAATTTGCATCTGCCGATCTACATTCACGACATCGTACACATGCGTATGTCTGCACGTGTAGTGGCTGGAACCAGGGAACCACTGCAACGACTGGAGTAGGCTTCTCAGTTTGGGGGACATAGTGTAACCATACCGTGATCTCCTCTATCAACTTTCAAATTAATCCATCAACATCTACGGAAGTTATAATCAACGAAAGACGCTGAAAATTTCGCACACATTTTGTGGTCGCTCATTCTTCGAATTTGCCAGCTTTCAATGAGCGTATTTTTTATTCCGATCAGCACATTGCGTTCATTTATGTCTAAAAAATGATACAAGATGAGGACTAACAAATCCATTTCTCAACTAATCCAGCTACTTCAACACATCCTTCGTCAAAGATTCGCTACTTTTGGCCCTGGCTATTGTCAACTGCATGAAAACATTTCTGCACATTCAAGCATCTCTCATCTCTAATTCCTTCTATACCGAGTGTTTTAACCTGAAATTTGATAAAAGAGGCTAACCTTAGTGAATATCTCCTCCGAATTAAGCAGTTTCAGCTTCAGCAGCTCTCGATGTGAAACTACTGAACATGCAAACGTAGCATATTTTACGGCTGAAGAGGAATCATTTGTGAAAGATTTGTAGAAACAGGCTGCTTACTCGAAATATTAGGCATATTGTTACTGCACATTTTCTAGTACTTGTTCATAAACAGGAAATCGGGTAATTTGTGAGGAAGATTGCATAGACGCTCACTTACTTGCCAGCTTCTCTGATCCACTTTATCACTTGTTGTAAATCTGAGAGTGTGAAATGCAGTCGAGTAGGTCGCAAATTGCTTGCAATTTCCCTTCCCTATTCGATTTGCCGTAACACATCCGGTGCATGATCAATCAGCTTGAAAGCTATATTGATCAAAGCTTGAATGCAGTCTACGATCAAGTGAGAGTTGCTCTATGCTCTGGCTTATAGTCACCTAATAGCATAACTTAGCTTCGATGGGCCAAGTTTTGAAACTGCTAGGTAGGCAAGTATATACATTCGCATGTCATGCGTTTGCGCACATGCACTACGAAAGCAAATTTCATAGCGTTTTTAGTGAAACTTCCATGGATGATACGCATTTTGAAACAATTAAGTTGAGACAAATTTCATTCTGCCAATATTTTCCATTGTAATTCACCAACGTTGAACAAATTCCAACCCCAATTCATACAACACTTTCAAAAGTTTTCGCTGCGAAAAACAGTCAGAAATTTGCTCATATGTAAAATGCATCGTTGCGTTGAACATTATTTCTTCCAAAAGTGAAAATAAAAGAAGGACAGCAATGCTTTGATTTTTTCATGGGAGTATTTTAAAAGTGTCCAATTCAAATTTATCGTGCATTTTGCGGACTGTCGCTTTAAATTGATGAATTTTAATATGAATCTGTTATAAACTGATGATGAATTTAGCTTTGATGGATGCAGTATACCGTTTTCGCTTGAATTAGGATTCTTAAAATAGAAGCTATTCCATCGTACGTGGAAGTCTTCTTTTCGAAATCAACCAAGAATGAAATTGCCAAGTTTTAATCAAGTAAATACACCACATTCGTTACCCAAGGAAATAAGTCTCCTCGGTGAACGTTTGAATGGGGAAAGTGAAAAAATTTGGAGCTTCGTATTTTTTGAATCGAATCAGGAGATGGAGCCGTTTCTTCTCGGCTCGCTTTCTAATTGCCTCAAAAAATTTGCACAAATTGCCCCAGTGCAAGGAATGACGAACAATAGGAAACTGGATCGAGTGGAAATCATGGTGAGATAAGAGTGAAACGATTTTCGAAGCACCGGTTCTCCTGTAATTGGACTCCTTTGAGTCGTTTTGTTTTTATATATTCCATTAGATCAAATAATGCCCCTTTCCCTCTGAACTTCGAAAAAGATGTAGCTACCCTCTCCTTTTATTCTGAAACACAAAGAATGAATTGCCTCCAGATGTGGCGCTTTGTCAAAATTATCCAAACAAATCGCTCCCTGTCAGCAAAAAAACTTGCGCAATTATGGCTGAGAAACTTATCCAAGAGTTATTCAGCTATATTCACGAGTTTCTGTCTTATGTATAATAACTGCCTTCAATAGTTCTATTCTTTGAAGGTTTCGATTCAAAAGGCTTAGAGGAGGCTTATTTCAAGCTCAAATCAACTTTACCACCCTATTTAATTGTTAAAGCATAGTGGGACAACTATCCTTTTCATAAATATTTTAGTAAAATATGTACTAATGAAACCAAACTCATCACTATGTTCTAATGGTAACACGTGGAATTCCGAATGACGTTACAAGATTCGACTATTGTGTTTAAAAACCTGCATCACTTCAGTAAGTAAGAGGTATCACAACATCTGTGTTTTATGTGATAGACAAAATCGACAAAAACTGGTAAGATTAAATTATGCTAGAGGTCTAATTGCTCTTTGCCAGAACAGAAAAAGTTGCGATGAATGAGGCGAAAAGTGACATTCGAAATGGCACGATTTTATTGATGTTCTCATCATGTAGATTTTTGCATTTTGATGATCTAAAAATTGTGAGAGAACATGGAAGACGAAAATATCTTCACGCGAGGCAATCTACGAAGATTTATTACATCACGTTTGACGAGATATGTACTACGTTTACAAATTCACAGCTGGTCCCAGTAAAGCATATATGGAAGAGCACATGATATCCATTAAGCACATGAAATCGGTTCGCTAAGTGATTGGCAAAAAGGTGCTATTATAGGTTTGTCTCATAGAAATCCGCATTTCATGTCAGTCCACCTCTCACTACCGCTCTATTTCTAACCGAATTTTTCACTGCCGAGGGCAGCACACTTTTATTGTCACCCAGTGGGCGACAAGAGGGTATACGTAACCAAAGATGAGTGCAACGAGTTCGCCAGGCACAGATATAACTGCCTGTTTCCTTTCTTTGCGATTTGGCGCCTGTTTCACTGTCTCCTATTCATAGTCATCTTTCTGCGTTCAAATAAGGCCTCACAATAAGCGGAATTGGTCACAATAATAGTTGTTCGTCTTACTATTATTAGTGATGTTCTCCAGAGAAAATTTTCAGGCGAGATAAACACATTATCGGTGTTCGAATTATTGGTCGGCATTCTCCGCATCTCGCCACTGCAGACATGGTGAAGGGAATCACAGTCTCTTTATGGTCTCACTTTGTAATCGTCACTAAGAACAATGTTTGTACTGTTATCTGCATTGCTTGTTCATCGACCACTTTGCAACAACTATTCTCAAACGATTCGACAGGCAAAGTTTGTTAAGTTCTAAATTGGAAAATTGACACATTTCAGATCTATAATTTGAACAACGCTCGCAAATTATGCTCTTTTTCTCCTTTCCCTTCTGGCATTTTTACGCATTGTTTCATATCGTCGTCAGCTACAGCATAGTAAATTCGAGAAAGCATTGTGATTAGAAGCTCAACCTATTAAAAAACGAAGGCTATTGTGTGGAATAAATTGTCAGCATCTAAATGACTAGGTAATCGGCTATGAGCAGCCCAATAAGAGGTCATAATTAATCCTGATCAGAGATTAGAATATGCTGATGCCGAATTTGAACGCAAGAAAATTAAAACATTGCTTCAACTGTCACGCCTTGCAACCTCAACGTGGAAAAGAACTACTGAGTGCTTGAATATGACTATTGTGTACTCTGTTTCTTAAAATATGACTAACGACTCTCCAGATGTTGTCGAATTATGAAAAAGGTTAACAAGTCTTCATGAATCAAAATACGCAAAACGCGAATGCACTTACACTTGTACTCGCTTGTAATTGACCGAATTTCATCACACAAAACTCCCCTGTGTAACTGCACACTTTATGCCGTACTAACTTCATTTGAATTATCTGCTGCTATGCAGAAAAGCGAAGGCAACATGAGCAGAATCGAATAGTTGGGCACAATTGCAAAAATATGAGTTACACTTAGAGCCGATGGAAAGCTCTATTAGCGTTCATCAGATCGTTTGCATGCTTACATTAGAAAATTGTCGTCAACTTGTTGTGGCAAGGTGCTTTCTGTTTTCAATGTTGCTTGTTGTTGTATCTGAATAATCTCGAACTCTCTTGATCAAAGTTCAGTATGAATTGAATGTGGTACATCGTTTATTTAATGAATAGCCACAAATTCAACAGTCATAGTAAATATTCGAATTTTGTTTGAAGCTTCATACAGAGACCATCCGAGAAGGTACTATCACTTCGTTGGAATTTGAGGCATGCATTCAATATCATAACAATGGAAATATCACAGAAAGTCAAATCTTCAGTGATAACCAATATAAACTTATTGTATACGCACGCTTGCTATGAAATGATCAAATATCAAATACTTGCAGCTGGTTTCAGTGCCTGACATACGCAGCCGATCGGCTTGCGTCTTTCAACTCAGCGATCAAAGAAGTTAGGGAATTCGGAAAAAAAAAAGTTGCTAAATTTGATAAGATTAATATTTATTATAGGGTGACTTTTCTTTACAGCTTTCCAGTTGATCTTTCGAAGTTATACCAACTTCAGCTTAAAACAAATAAAATAGCAGCATTTGCACATATTTTTCAACCAAAATGCGTCGATTCTTCACACTTTGGATGAAAACAGATGGAGAATCGAGCTACAGGACCTTCCATGATACGCAGTTCATGTTTCTGTGCTGAATATCGCTCATCCAAGCAAGATATAAGTGATATCAAGTAAGCAATGAAGCCGACTTTCACGAGTTACCAAGGAAAAGTGCAAACCAATCTCTTAATTTCGTTGAATATCAGCGTTCAATATTTGCTTCCCGGGATCAGCATCTCCTATATATCATAATTCTTTCTGAAGTTCCGTTATATTGCGCCTTGCCATCCACATCGATAAATGATGAGCACAACTTTCCCTTTCAGAATAAGGGAAGCCATTGTCGATTGTAGGGGGACTGGTCGTTCGCCCTTTTTCCGTGATGAATGCGATCGGTTGACGTCATGCACAACGAGCTGAGCACAAGATCGTGAACCGATATCTATTAAGTGGCTGATAAGAAGCGAAACAATGCATCTCGTGACCGACTAAAAGACTGCTGCGCTGCGAATGTCCATTAATGGCGTTGATTTGCATTACAACTGCCAGCTGGCTGGTGCCATTTAAGAATGGCCATTGGAAATCCTCTTCACTCTGCAAAAAATTATGCCAAGATGTCTATAGGCAGCTTATCAACAACTGCTATCTTTGTTTTTCCGTGATATTCAAATGTTCCTCATTTCCGCAACGGTGACTTTTCGTTAATATGAAATGTTTAAAAAAAGAAATAAGATGGTTTCCACCTTCCTGCATATTTTAAGAATTCAATGAAATGATTCCCGCAAGTGGAGGCGAGGGAAGGGAGGATTAAAGGAGGGTTTAGATGCAAAACAAGGGTGGGAGGTAGAACTTCGCTGAGTCGAAGTGAGGATGTTACTCTTAATGACTGCCCCACCCCCCAACCCCTCCCTCCCTCTTCCTCTTCAGAAGTCTCATATCCGCTCATTGTTTCTTTGCCGCTTTCGTGCACAGTTCGCATCTCGATTCTGCGGCCAGTCGTCGCCATTTTCGATGCCACTTTTAATTGTGATTCACTTTCACTTTCCGTCTGTTTCGAATAATCGGATTTGGCACTAGCGTTTTCATTTATGAAAGTTTAGTAACTTAATTTCCTTTAAACGATCTGTAAGCACCTTGAGAAATATCCAACTTTCTTTGATGACCGAGCGGTTAAATTTGCGATTGTTGGATGAACTCAGTAAAGAAGAGAAGCACAGCGAGGTGCTGGCACAATATCCGCTTTTACATTTTACTCGCCACACCACATTCTCTCATGAATTGCTGACAAATAGTAAAACCTTCGCAATATTCTTTCTTTCTCGAAACTTAATCGTTTGCGTTTTGTCTTTGCATATTCTTTCTCAAAAAACTTAATCGTTTTGCGTCCCAAGCACAACCGTTCGAAAATGCCTGAGTATTTTAGCACGCCCTCGAATTTTATGGACCACTTTGAAGTTTCCTATAGAATGTTATTTTCCTATGCATATCATACGATCAAATTCCGTAGCGTAGCTGTAGCGGTTCGCGAATTTGATGCACGGGAGATCCGGACAGCCGAAAATGCGAACATATCCACAGATGTGCACATAGAAATGATGGTGCCAATTGCGAGAGTGCATAACCTGCTTAGCGAAACAAATGCGAGCATTTGAATATTAATTCATTTCGGGATTAAGCGAAGAGAGTATACATGGACGGATTGACCATCGGCAATAATTCTCGTGGATATGATGTTCCGGTTTGGTTTTTCAAACGATTTCTATGATGAGGGATAGCGCCGATGAAATATTTACTTCAGTGCATTTCTACATTACGGCCGGTTGATAGGGAAATCGTATGTACTGCTGGAGATCCTGAACTCCATAACGATGGGAGCGTCGTTGACAATAACTATCGACGGAATTTTTTTGATCCTCTTTTTTACCACCATGTGTGCGAATTCATGATCTCGCAATCTTTCCTTGACCAATCGGATCCAAAAGTGACAGAGCAGAGAAATGCGTCAATTCGTCCAATTCTCAGTAGTCTTCATGAATCGACTCGTATCTTAATTCTGCGACTATAGATTCTCCTCAAGCTGATGCAACTGATGCATCATAATATATTGGTTTTTTTTTCATTTATGTACCATGTTTGAAATCTGTGCGGAAAGGTCATTAGCCTCTGAATTGTATTGATTTTTCCGCGTTTGCATATATTTGTACATGTATTCCTTATGTGTCCAAGGATTGAGTTCAAATTGATTGAACATGTTTGCGATCCTGTAGCGGGAATTTTTTAATTGAAGTATATGTTATTTGAAGTGATCCCTAAAAATCATCTGGTATGAAATCGGCTTACCTTTCAGGTGCCATAGCTTTTTTTGCTTTGATAGATCGAAATGAAATTTAGTGGGCATAGGGATGGGCAGAGAGATACCAATTTGCATGTGCAAACTTTCTCACAGTATGACTTTTTCTGATATTTAGTCGGCCTGAGCCGATTCTTTAATGCTTTCAACAACTCTGTTCCGGTCTGTCATGGACGTTTTTGCATAGCATCCTGCAGCTCAACTTGACCAAACAAATCCAACCATGCATAATATATTTTTTAATACTCAGTTTGCCTAGATTCAAGGCTATATGTTTGTGTTCAGCATAAGCAGCATCTTATGCAACCAGCAAATAGCAGCGTTGAATCCCTAACAATTAGAGCATTTGATTTTAACTTTGACCAACGATCGCTTGGCTCCTCCACAAGCGTAGATTTCTTTACTTAGCAGTTGGCGCTGAGAAATGGGAACGGTATGAGAGTTTCAGGACACATGTGACATTGATTGTGTATAGAGGCGCATAGTTTCCTATATCTGAAGATTCGATCTCAGTTAAAATGCGAGCATGAAACTCTGAGCTCAATGGTTAAAAAGTTGGATGTTGCCTTCAATCGACAGTAGAATAGGTTTCTCTCTCGAATAATGTCACTGTGTTAAATCCCCCTTCATTATAGTTGTTTGCAAAAGAAAAATATACTCTTAATTTGTAATTTTTCGTACAAATAACAAGCATACAGTATGCTGAAGACGCTTTCAATTGAGTGGTGAAGCATAGATGTTAGAAGCGCAATCATTTAGAGCATCAAAATCTTTAACAATTTTCCATAAAATTCTGAGTGCAAAGCATACGCAAATCATGTTTTCTATTCATGTCAGTGAGTAATATGCGCATAAGTAATGCGTCATCGAGGACTTTTGCTTGTGTGAAATTTTGGTCTAGTGATCTTAATAACACACAAATTCAATGCTGCTAGTAATGGCGGTAGGCTGTTCATTAAATTCGAGTCACCAGTTGAAAGTTGCTCACCATTTTCGAAAATTTTATAGCGTCATTAGGTGCTCATACTTCTGGGTTTTTCTTTCTGTTCTTTTTCCTTCAACTTTATGTGGTCTCTTTCATTCTCAAGTTTCTTGGCAAAAGGGCCTTCCGCTAAAGCGATATCGGAAAAGGACGGGACGGCGTTCTGTCTAGTCAGCTATTCGAAGTACTGGCAGTCGGCACATCAAACTGTCAGCGCAGGAACTCAGAAAATTGAGTCAGCTTAAACAACGTTCTCTCCAGCCGGCTGTTCATGTTCGACGTTTTGTCTTCCCCTTTTTTTCACTATACTACTTGTTGAAGCCAAAGGAGTTAATCAACTCGGCCATCATCGAAGTGCAGTATAAATGGGTCAATGAGCAATAAACGTTCAGTTAAGAGCTTTCATTTCACTGACTTATTAATGTAGTCGGCATACGAAGTGCGATACTATACATCATGATATTGGCGTTTTTACTTCTACGACCGTTGTTTTCTTTTTCTGTGCGGAAGCAAACTTTAACATGTCTGTAGATATTTTGGAAAGAATGCTTATGTAACGCGAATCAATATATTAATTTAGAGTGAGTAAGGATTGGATGACCTTAAGATGCCTGAATTAGAAAACATTTGTCTGACATATTTTAAATTGTTCGCAGTAGGTTATGTTCTAGTAGACGAAGCATGTTGGTGATCTTTGATAATTTGTTTTCAACTTCTTACAGCACTACCGTGAATGTCTTACAGCATCTGCTGATGAAATTTTCCAAACGCACTCTTCAAATAATCAACTCATCTGTGTTTCATTTATCCTTCCACAAAGATGGCGAATGATGCTCAATTAGTGTCATGTTCATCGTGTTGTTATATCTGTTAAGCACGCGATAACCTGATAACAATAAAGCGTCGTATCGGATTCTGTAGACTTTTTCAGCAATCCGTTGCGTTATTGTTTGTTTTATGTTTTCTAAAGAGTAAACCATTAAAAAGATACCGGAATTGAGGCAGCCATGAAAACATTGTGGCTGTTTTCGCTGTTCTCGCTTTTGCTGGATACAGCATGCACGCCGGAAGTGGACTTGCACGCACGACAACGAAGAAGCAACATTCCGTGTGGGACAAGTTTTACGCCATGTTCTCGAGGTCCTCTTGCATTCGGCACTTCCAACAGTGTTCTCGGTAATTTCCTTAACGATCACTTTTTCGTTGGCTAGAAAATAAGTATGACATTCCTACTGGTGTGTATAAAGAAATTCTGTGTATTGATTGTTTTCGATGGTTTTAGACGTTCAATTCGGAAAACTGCAATGTATGCTTTCGGCCACTTACGCTTTGTAAGAGGCACTGAATTTCCGCTGTGGTGCGGTCAATCGGTATAAAGGCCGCTTTTTCTTTTTTTTTTTTGAGTCTTCGGCACGCAGCTCAGATACGGTTTCCTCTATAGCACCGATCTGATGGTTATGAAGGCAGACCTTTCAAATCTCATTGCTTACTGAAATTTTAGTCATGAAATTTTGTTCAGAGGGATGTCCTTCAATGTGCATCATGCAAGAAAATTTTGTCCCTCTGTCTTCAACTGCTCCCAGTTGAAAGAAACGGTCAGACAGCCTAACAGATGTTAAAATTTGCAAAAGCACGTAAAAACCGATGTTGTTTGCATCCTGGCTTTTTGCTGTCGGACAAGTAGCCTTTAAAAAGTGACGCGCGCAATGTAAAAGTGCACTTTTTCCTTGTTAATATGAAGACAAATAGAGAACTCCACTATGAGGCTCGTTAAATATGTGGTTCTTTTGGAATTTCGACACAACGGGTTAATCGCTTGTCGAAACATGTTCGCAGGGACAATGAGGAAATATCGAACAGTGCGTTCTGCTATGCATGAAGCCGTCCATCTTTCCAAATCCTTAACCAACCAATTTCATTCATGGCCAATAGCCAACTTGATCTGGAAATCTTATGAAGTGTTTAAATAACGGCAACTCATTAGAAGTTAATCAGTCAAAAAAGATTTTGTGGCAGAAGGATGCTCTAGAGCATAGGTTTGTTTTCAGATTTGGCACTACTAATATTCATAATCGTGTTCTCATTTCATGAGTCTTATAATCTGCGATCTGTAAATATCACACCCAGACAAGTACACATTTATTTACATCTGAAGATACAGTAAATCTTCATTACACAGTAAAAGCGCATAAAAGCAAATCGGTCGCAGCTCTATAATTTTTGGCTGTAAGTTAATGTTACCAGGAAGGGTGGCGTCTTACTGCACGAGAGCACGCGCCGAATAGCGTCGATTTATCCTTCTGGATCCCGATTGAACTGTCGCGTCGCTTTCATAGCGTCATTAAGATCCGTTGTTCCCATCCACAGTTGCTGGTTTATCTTGATGGTGATGTTCTTGGTTAGCAGTTGTTGAAGTGTGTTGTGAGGGTATTTGAAGTCTTAGTCACATTGTTTTGTCTTTCGGCACTCATGAAAAATGTTGTTCGAAGATTGCTTCGACAGGTGGAATGGCTAAGGCTGGTAAACTAATAAATTCGAATTTGATCACTACAGAAGTAGAGCAGCGGTTTGCTATCAGTACTGACTCGTTTCCGCTCGATAGGTCGTATCACCAAGATGTAAAAATCATACTCTCTTGGTTTCTTAGTAGTTGGTGTCCATTTTTCAATAGAAGCATTATATCAATAACAAAAGGGAGATTTAATTCAGAAGAAGACGGTGATGACTTACTGTCGGCGAACTTTCTCGCACAAGTGGAAAGCCAAGGTAAAAAGTTCAGCCGAGTCGTCACGCACGCCAGTATAGTAAATGCAGCAAAAGAAGCTAAGCGGGACGTCGACAAGATGCTCAATGAAACTGAGAAGATAATTTTCAACAATTTTCAGGGTAAATTATTAGTTTAGTGTGTTTGTGAAAAGGAGATAAACTAGGCATTCCACGAATCTGAAGGCTTCCTCACAAGGAAACGTTGGGAGGGATCGTCCCAATTTGATTCTAGCAATTTCACTTTTTAATTTGAGATTCTAAGATAATATCACTTCATGGTCGCGTTTGAGTCGTGCTGCGTTTGCAACAGAATTCCTAGCTACCTGTTATTGCATTAAAGAATTCTAACGAGATATCCAGGCGACCGAAAGCTCCCAAAAAGCACTTCCGCAAGAAGTCCCATCATTTGGACCGCCTTTAGCATTGTAAGTCAATTCTCTACCGATTGAAAATATTGTCCATTTCTGTCCTAGTTGAGAAATAATGCTCAGTTCTCCCTGGGTATTAGATACATGTTCAGTCAATTCTATTCAGCCTTCAGCAGGCATGTGTTGAAATACATATGCAAACTAGAGGCGTGTGGAGGAGAATTCTGTTTTCCTAGAAAACTGCAGAAGAACGGCATAACCTTGTTCCGAAGATACTTCTTAGAAAAAAAGGTTCTATAGAAGTTCCGTTCATGCTCCCAACAATCATATTACTCGACCATATTTATTACATTAAGAAATTTCTCTGGATAGAATTTGCATTAACGAAATTCTTTGGATAGAAGTCATGGGGCATTGTATTGCAGACAGTGACTCAACGCCAGCGGAGATTAACTGGTCAAATATGCATCACATGAGCCGCCACGCCAAAGATCTTTCATATTCGGCTCTCGCCTCGGTCGCAACGACACAACGCCTTCGCGGGTAAGACAATTTGAGGAGGCACATGTTTCGGCGAACTTAGTGTTATATGTTGTGACTCTCAATCAGATGGTTTTCAGCAAGCCCATAGGCGAGAATTCCAGGCGAATGCACACTGCTTCGATGCTTGGAGGGAAACTACATCGGTATTAATTTTAGAAATGCACACGTCCTTCTGAAGTCAAAAATGTGCTTTATAAAATAGAAAAAGTGTCGACGCCGGAATTTCTCCCGAATGTTTCAGAGAACGTTGCTAACTGTTGATGAAGCATTTGAGATCGTCTCAGGCAAGTTGCAAAAAGCAAATAGGTAGTTAACGAATAGCTGAAATGGGTTCATTGGAATGTTATTCAGGCAGTAATTGACGGAGATCATACGGACTTCTTGAACGCTGCATTGCAGTATTGTTGTATGCGATTCAAAAATCACCAGATGGCGGCTGCCCGAGGAATCAAATGTTGGGTGCAATTTGAAATCTGGTGGCTCAGCTTGCTCTAGTCAATTACTAGAGCTTTTCATTTGTAAGAAGTTCGCTGTTTCAGAGCGTATGCGCAAGAGTTGATGACATTTTAGGCTCGGTCTAAGCCCCGCTCAGATCGTGTTTAGTTTACCAACAATGGAAATCGATGGGACAGCGCTGAGTGGGATTTGTCCCGTGAACTCGATTGTCGAATGTGCAGCAAGCAAATATAGGACTCTGTCAGGGCATTGCAATAACGTAAACCATCCTCTCCGAGGTGCCGTTTATGAGCCCATGCAACGATTCCTCAAGCCCGACTATGCTGACGGTGAGCTGAATGTCTATGTCGTTTCCAAAATAGATATATGAAATAGAAATTTGTGTAAACATGGTCACTGATAGTTGTGGGAATGCTCCAGATTTTTTTTGGAATTAAAAGAATGCATGGATTTACAATCCTTATCTGATGTTGTGCATTCTTTTTGGATTTTATCCAATACCAGCTGTGGCAAAGCTCATACAAACGAACTATTACCTAGCAGCATATTTATATAAAAAAATGGCGAGTGTTTGCATCACAAATGGACGGATCACCATGCCATATACGTTGGAAAAACGTTTGCTTTTGTAATTCTACTAAAAAACCAACCAGTTTCATAATTTGCATCTATCTTAACTCCATGTTTTATCAAAACGAACTCTTCACCCAAATCATCTTAGAAACTTCACTTTTCTCAACCGATGAAAAACCAACAATCGGCCAGTGCAAACCTAATGCATGTTTCTTGGGCATCTTTAAATGTTTACGACTTGATTTTAAACTTTTGAATCAAGTGAATCAATTTGAATGTTGATCTGAGAAGTGGCCGTATAAAGAGCATTATACTCATATGCAACCATGGCTTCAATAGCTATCGAGTTGAAGCTATGGGGCAGAAGGATAGGCGCACACGTGTGCGTAGACGTGAAACTGCCATGATAGGTTGATTTCAAAGTATAATAGCGTTGCTAATAAGCAGAGATACTCCCTTGTTGCAGAAATTGATGAGAAGTAATATCCTAGAGAAGACGAAAAAAATCAAATTTGTCTTTTGGATGAGAAAACTGCTGGAAGATAAAGGAGTGAGGAGGGCGTTTTATGCTTTATCTGAAAAGTTTCACTACTTTGCTCACTTTGCAAAATTTGTCTTTGCATTTCTAAATGCGTTATAACGATGTCGCATCTGTGTGTACGTATGTATGTGTTTGCCAGTCAAGTAGCTGATACTACTTGTGGTAACCAATAAAGCAGGTCGTCAGAAATTTGGTCGATGCAGCATGCGATAAGAATGATCACTTTAGCCAAATTCCGAGTTGATGCATCATCTTCAAAAGAAGTTACAATTCTAGGAAAGCGTTGAAAATCTGCATACATTATTGCAACCAGTCGGTTCGCATTTCATTTCACACTCATCGGGCAATAAAGAAATGCGTGCTTTACAGAAGATTTTTCCGACTTATTAGATCATTTGAAACATTCACACTTTTTTGCGGACGTTGTATTTTTATTGGCGGTGCATTTAACTCTTCGATGGACGAGTGGAATTAAAGTCAATTGACCGTGTCAACTTCGTTAGGATACACCTTCACTTGCTTTCATGTCCTGAAAAGAAAACTTCAGGACACTAGAACCGAAATTATTAATGACGTTTGGAAGCAGTGAGTTGATAAGGCTTATGGTATGAGTTATATAAAGTGTCTGAACGGATTAACGATGAGAATGTGACTACAGAAGTAAGTGCGCCTCGTGCTTCCACTATCGGGGCATCGCTACCGAACGCTAGACGAATCTCAAGAGAACTCATCAACGAACCCCAAGATGTGCACAACGCTTGTGCGATGATGGCCGCTCAATGGGCCATGTTTATATATGAGGATATTGTTCAGATTGGCGCATACCGAATTTTCAAAGGTAAGTTCCTTCACAATGGTCAGTAAGTACGACATTTTAAAAATGTTCACTCAGATTGGCCGCAAAAGAAAAAAGCCAACAAGAAATCGAAAAGTGAACTCTTGGCAATCCTGGAAAAACATTTTGGAAACAGTTACAAATTTTTTCTTTGTATTGAATGTGTTCAGCAGAGACTGCTGAAGTAGTCAACGAGGACTGGACACGCCCAGTCCGTTAATCATCAACTCCTTAGAGGCTCTTTCGAAAGGAAAAACATTGTGACAAAAGATATTCGTCGAAGCAGTGATGCTTCTATAGCAGCTTCTATACCTATGCTTCTCGTGGCTGAAAGCGGATTATCATATAACATCCGAGTTGGTGTGCCTTCGCTTTTGTTAGGCTATACTGTTCTATTTCTGCAGGTGGGTAAATTAAATCATGTTATCTTATATTGTCCCTCTACTCAGTCAAAATACACTATTTTATGTCAGTCTATTCGAAACCTTGCGAATTCTTCCGGTTCAAAAGTTTGCGCGGTTGTCTATATCAGTCTGTTTGGCTACTGTGAGGAGATAGGGGGCCTATAGTATGGCGGGAACGTTCAAGTGGTTGCAGCATTTAATGAGTAAAACGGAATGGAAACGACATAGATAGGTATTTACTGTCATCGTCAAGTAATGAAGCATCATAGCATAATAATGAATATCCGTTACATGTTTTCTCTGTGCACCATGACGCCGAAAAGTTTCGCACTAAGACGTAACAGCAATTTGGCGTATGCAAAACGCTGCAGATATTATCTCGACGCATCGCCGAAAAATGTAATTTAATTTATAGAATAACTGGAAATAAGGGAAAACTGCAAAACAATTGGATAGTTGGAATGCAGTTTTCGATATTCCGCTTCCATTGTAGTATCCTATATTGTCGCCGTTAGTGCACAAACTATTCTTTGCTGATCTGTATTTAAAGAATAACAGAACTATCAAATTTCATTTTATATTTCCAACGCAAAAATTCGAGCTATTCCACAATAATCCATAAAGCAGAAACAGCACAATTCTGAGGGCATAGAAGTTAATTAGAACTCAGTCGGCCGTGGAAACTGCACCCGCACGTTATCCGAATGCCTACTCTGCCATGTGACCAAATTGTGCAGGATATCTTCACATTCGAAGTAGAAATCAAACTCGGCTTTCAGTTGAAGACTTACTTAAGTGGCAAAGATAGCAGTCAGTCTTTTCATTAGCAAGCACATTTGGTAGTGTATTCAACATATGTTTGTTGTCTCCATACCTAGACATTACGGAACAACTTGTTGAAATTCTGTCAAAAAAGGCAAACTTAAGTTCCATTCCCTCCCAGTTGTCCCGTGAAAAATGTCTCTAAGGAGCAGTGAAATGAAACTTAAACCGGATTACCTTATCTAAATCTCAGAAGGCACACACGAATAGATGCCGTGAAAAGATTTCACGTTGTTTGTTCAAAAAATGCATGATTTAGGTCGAATTGTATTAATCTGGGAGAGTGCATGCAACAACCGAACTTGGTTGACTCGAGCTTTTATGAGAGGGAGAACGGAATGAAAATGAGATGAAGTGAAATGAGATGAAATAAAGTAAAACTGTGTAAATGAGGCTAGGTGGAAGTGGTAACCCAGTGATGGAAGAGCAATAAATAACATCCGAACAGCCAGCGTGAAGCTATTATGAGAGACCTGACACCACAACGAAATAAATTGAACCGACTTATGAGGGAAGCGGATGGATTTCTCGCCTGTGCTGCATTCTCATGTAACGCTTCCTCATCTATGACACAAATGCGAATTAGTTGATAGCGACGTTTCGCACAGGCGCATATCTCTCAAGTTGTCAAGAGTGCCACCTCGGGGAGGATATAAATTGCTTGAATGAGAACGTGCAATCGAGAGTCATGCTCTAAATATTGTTGGCAATTTTTTGCATATGCGCAAGTCAAATTCAGCCCTACGCACATGGAAAAATTTCTCAGCAAAAAAATTTGGCCTTTTTTTCGTAGGGGAGACGAAAAGTACTCCGCAATTCATTGCGAAAAGAGTGCTGATGAATGGATGCTTCAGTTGAGATCTAGAGTGGTTCGATACAAAATATTTGCAGCTCCATGCGAATTCGGGCATGATCCTGAAATATTTACATCGTTGACGGGAGCTTCATCTTTGGCGAGCAGCACATTACGCACATTCTAACCTCGGGTGACTCCTTCAACTAGGTGCTGCGGTGTTGACTGGATTAGAAATATCTCTAGAAGATTGTTGGAACTCCTGAAACCATTTGCCGATATCGAACAAAATTTTACGTTACGAGCACATTCAAAAACGTACGATTACAAGGAAACGGTTTTGATCCCACAGAAACAACAGCGTGCTGCGGTCCGGCCAGAGTGGCAATGCCGCTGGCCTTTTGGACGTAGAATTTCGCACGCTTGATGGGCATAATTGAACGCATGGGAGGAATCACAACCTAAAAATTAAAGTGATGTTCGTGCGTTGATTAGGATAGTGGGCGTGAAAAGCTGGGCAGGAACATTTGAAATCGCAATATTCTGTGCATGATATTTCACACATTGAACTAGATACACGCAAGTTCTGCATGTCTACAATGCTTCTGGCAGGCTTGTGAGCGGATGCGTTCCCTTGAGTTGGGATGATTTCGAAGGTCACTTGTGGAGTTCTTAAGGGCAGATAAAAAACGCCTTTTGGTCGTATTCGCTGCACGAATGCGGGTAAGCTAATGGAAGCTTTCTTAACTGCCCAAGTGCAAACACCTGAGTGGCGGCAATCCGCCCTACTTCGAGCAATGACAAATTGTTTACTCTGCCTAGCCGCTTTCCTCCTAGTGAGTTCGCTGCAGGGCACAATCGATGTTCGCAATCTTCGACATACTCTTCCTTGATCGAGGACAGCCTTTCTACACAGTTGAAAATTTTAAAGCGAATGACACTTCTAGCAGTTTCCCTTGAATCATGAGGATTACTAGGGATAACTTTGAGAGTGACCTCTACCGTACTAAGATTTTGACTGTTATGCCGTCAACATCGATGAAATCAAGGATGTCAAGCATTGTTCACTACCGATGGCATTGAGCTACTTTGGGTGATCCTGACCCGCTTCGTTGAAGCAAACGAAGACAGCTGTTCTGCGTTTTAATCCTCTTCTGCGTCATCGGAGTGATCGGAACGAACAGACGCAGTGGCTTTGGACGCCTCGGAGATTCGTCAAAGAGAAGTAGTAGGAGACTGTCGAAGAGACTCCTAGCAACTGTATACTTTAAATGCTTTGGTAATGAATGTAAATAAATGTCTAGTGAAGTCGTTTTTGCCCTCTACCTTCTGCTCAAAGTTGTACAATTGAGAAATGGTTGGCTCAGATTTGTGCAAGTTGAGAACGCACGCTGTATAGGTAGCATAGATGGAAGGCTTACATCATATGGCTATGGGTCACAAACATGGCGTTTATGTATATATCGTCCAAAAAAGCGAAGCAGGCATTCAAACAGTTATAAAGTTGGAAACTGCTCAGCAGTTGTTATCTTTGAACAGCTGCACCTATTTTTGACGCCACAAAACTCATCTAAACTATATCCTCAGAGAACTTCTACGACTTATTGCTGTTCATATATATACTAATATGTTTACATAATTAAGGGTGTTGTTTGCTTTTATATTGATGGATTGCTAAAATTTATTGATTTCTAATCAACAATAATTAGTATTCAGGTGATCAATCGCGACCGCTACATTGTTGCGATCCAAAAAAGTATCATCCCGAATGCTATCCAATAAAAGTAGATGATGACGACGTCTTCTTTGCAAGTAAGTCTTAAGTTTTTCTAGTGCTACAGCTGAACATTTTCAAATTTCTCATTCCTATCAATGCATATTTCGATTTTGTTTCTCCATAACATCCAACAATACAATGTTATCGATCCAATAAAAAAATGAGGAAATGTCCTGAAACGATATTGAACTTGAGGGATTTAGAAAATGCAAAAAAAAAAAATCTCTCCTCTTTCAACGATTTCTCTTATTCGCCATTTTAAATTCCCTTTCGTTTCTCGATAACTTCCAAATAATTGTATCCCCAGGCGCTAAGCATCCTTGTGGGACCACGTCTACGCGTGTGAACGTCGTACATGTACGCCTATGCGAACGCATGCCTCTGCAAGTCTTTCTATCCGATAATTTGAGTCTAGGATCCATTGAAAGCAGCCTTAAGAAATTCAATGGACTTGATCCACATAGCACAGTGGCCTCATTACTAAATTGTTCTATCAACAAGTCACATGCACTCAAAAGTATCTGAACATTAAAGTGCATCAACGATCGGTCGGCCCATATTGTAATTTGGCCGAGTCCGTATTCTGAGCAAATCGGCTTCGAAAAGTGAACCTTCCACCAAAAATTTATTCGAATGATCGGTTTGCTTGGAATATGGATTCAGTACTGAGCATTTTTAATTTTTTTGGCAGTTTGTGATTCTGGCTGGTTCCGTGACCAAGAATGCAAGATCGCGTCTTGTACCGCACAACTTCTCTATCACTTTCTTTCATTTGCTTGTCATCAATACTCTTTATATGCACTTTTTGCAAAGTTGCATTCGCAAAGCGCGATGGGCGTCGCTTGTGTGCGTATGTATCTCCCCGTATCCCTCCGTTCAGTGGTTTCACCTGTGTAGCCACTAAAACTAGAGCTCTGCAAAGAGCACAATGTACGCCAAAGGAGACTTCCTGTGCCAACTTCCGAACTGACCAATTCGCTTCAGAAGAAATTACTAAAGTTGAAAGATGTCGAAGAATTCCAAGAGCTTTACAAGAGACCAAGTCAAAAAACAAAGCAAAATGCGTTAGAGAAGCAAGCTACGCTACGCGCTTTTTGCATTACACTCAGTTCGCCATCAAAGTTTCCACAGATTTGCACTGAGTCTCTAACGCTAACATTTCACTTCATAGAATTGAAAAGTGGAAAAAAATTCATTCATGAATTCTGGCCGCTTTAGCAAATCTAATACAAAATATTCGTTTTTATCACATTCGACCGATGTCAAATGAAAAACTAACCAGCGTAAAATGCGAGGAAGTTTTTTTTTATTTTTTGGCAGGCTTATTACCCGTAGCTCCTCCTTTCGAGACTGATGAGTGAAGGTGAACGTTGGTCAACCTGTGCTGTATATTTAGCGCAACTGGCCATAGCCTTGGGCGAATGGCGAGTTGGAAATGCTGGGCAGAACAAATAAACACATACACATGTATACACAGACACAAGCGACGTCATCACAAGGTGTGTTTGCGAATGCAAATTTGGAAAAGGGGCTGGCAAACAAAACCAGTCGATTGTTGAGGTTCTATTAAAGCGGCTGAATATCATAAAATGTGAATACATTATTGTCTATCCTTCATTATTTATTAGCAATTTGTAAACTTGGCTCATATAATGTTCGAACGTATCAGCACCTCTCTTATGCTCTGCGACTTGTTTGTTGTTAACAAAGAAGTGTTGAAAGTGAAGGCTGCGTCCTTTGCCGAATGTTAGTCGTCCATATAGCGAAAATTCCTACATCAGTTTTTTGTCGTTAAAATTCCTTTCTTGAAAATCGTCCCCAATATCTTCCAAAATTTCATCTTAACACCAATATCTCTTTCTGAAAAATATAATATGGTTGTCATCGATCGTTCTTGATGTTTAAAGCGTAGAGTATGTGTGAAAGCAGTTCTCCTCGATCACATAAAAAACACCCATCGAATTACCGCTTTGTAGTGTTGGGAAATTCATAATTCACAAGTTGATTGTGAAAAGGTTGCATCAGTTATTGATGTGGTCGACATCGGTTTCTTTTTGATTCCACTGAGAGATTTTTAATGTTAGAAATTATGATGCTTTGAGGAATCGTCAAGGTGATATACTTCTGAGTCGATACGATTTCAGCAATCTTATTCGAACTTCAGTTGCGTTATCAATCAGGTACAAGAATGAGTCACGTCTTTCACAGTTGACTGAAATATTCATCAGGTTTTTCGTGTTACGAATTCTTACATTTTAGAATCAGCACGATGCCTATCATATGCGCGTTCTGTGGTGGCACCTCGCGAAAACTGTTCGCTGGGGCATCGAGAACAAGCCAATCAAGCCACTTCCTACCTCGATGGTAGCCACATATATGGAAGTACGATCGGAAGAGCCCGCAAGTTGAGGTCTTTTAAAAATGGTACTTCTTCAGCTGCAGCTTCATGTACATCTTCAGCTAATCTACAAGTTCATCAACTCGTCGATTTCTAGTTCATGGTTTCGTCGATCTGTAGTTTATGTTGTAGTAGGTGTAAATGCTTTCTCATGTAAATTCACCTACCATCTTGCACAAAGCTTTTCCATAAGTACTTCCAATAGGAATTATACATCTCTGCCGCGATTTTCGCAAATGGTTTTTTCACTGAATTTTTACAACGCTCGCAATCTTCAGTGACGTGCTTTTTAAAGGTGATCTTTTCGAGAAACATTTTAGTGACACATTTTTGGGAAAGGAGGGCTATTGCTTCAGGATAAAAGCTTTTAGTTTTATAGGTTGAAGCGATGAACTGTTGAACGATAGGGGGTTCGGCGGAAGAAGTTATTTTCACATTGCTTTGACGATTGCAGTGGTGTAATCCAAATGCAAAAAGTTATGCAAAACTACTTTACCGAAATTCCATCGTTTCTCTTCTCAAGGTTGGAAAAATGGCCAAATTTTAGGTCGTCTCGTATCAAGATCACTAACAAAAAGAGGAGGAGATCTGCTGCCCGATGGAGGGGAAGGTGTCGCCTGTATGAGGTCATCACACTCGCAACCATGTTTTCTAGCCGGTGGCGAATATACGAACCTCATCCCAACAAGCGCAGCGATGCACACAATATGGATGAGGCAACACAACTTTGTCGCTGACAAACTCAAGGTTTTTTTTCGAGAAATAGCTGGATTTCGGCAAAAGATAAGCCGTTAAGAAGGAGTGCAAAAACAATTCGGACGTTTCAGTCCATTAAAACCCCAAATTTGTTTTATGAGACATCATAGTGATTCTTCTACGATAGGAAGTTGGTGAATTCGAGATCACTGAAAATAATCGATTAAATTAACAAATTGTATGGGTTATTTACTCGGTTTCGAAGAAGTACTGTTTGCCTTCATCTCGAAATTCCTTCCATATGGGTCTGCTCGTTATTCTGACTGCGCTTCATGGCGTGTACACGGTACTCAGAATTTGGCGCCCCAGCATCAGACGAACAAGAGAAAGATTCGAAGATAGAAAATAAACGCAACTTGGGAGAACAAACAAAGTAGTTTCTCGTTGGAGGTGATGGCTTCGAAGCTCAATGCATAAACAATTGTGGTGATCGAATAGCTGATGATAGAGGTGGTCAGAAGTGCGTAGCAGTGAGCTAAACGCTTCTAGAAACGGTTTATGCGATCATCAACACAGTGATGAGGGAACTCGGTTAAGTGGCTACCGAGTGCATCAAGAAACCTATGGAAACATCAGTCGATGGCATGGTGGAATAGTCGTTTCGCAAATGCACACGAAAATCGATCTTGTGGTCATTACAGAAAGCCAAGCCTGCAGATCTTGTACTATGTACGGTTTTCAAGGGGAGACTGACAGGCATTCATTTGCACTACATGACAGATGCAAAAACGCAAGGTGATGGTATCATGACCGTCCTTGTAGATAGGTATCCTGATGTTGACGAAATTTGCGCTGTACTTATATTCAGTGTATGCTTGTGCATTAACTCTGTTTAGACATCTCTGCCGTTACTTCTTTTCGCTCAGTTTCTTTGTATTCTACTCCCAAATGAGTAATTCTGCCGTTACTTCTTTTCGCTCAGTTTCTTTGTATTCTACTCCCAAATGAGTAATTCTGCCGTTAATTCTTTTCGCTCAGTTTCTTTGTATTCTATTCCCAAATGAGTAATCCTGGTTCTTTCGAGCAATTCTACAAATTTTCACAGTTTTGTGTGATAGATAGGACAAACGTTGAAACAACGCATAATAAGTTTCAGTTTTTCGAATACAAATAATGTTTACTCCTGGGGATCCACTCATCAAATTAATATTGAATATCGATGTTATTATTCGTTTTAATGAAGACCCGCAGAAGATGTAAAGACTCGTTTCTGATAGAAGAGTCACTTAGATATAATCTAGAATGCTTTTGTGGACGATTTTCTGTTAGCGACCAGCTAGTAGTTTGCCGCGAGGAGAGCATCTAAATGGATTTTAGGTCGTATAGAAAGGTAATCCCTTGAGGATTTTTGGAAGCTGGAACCTGGCGAAAATGGAAGAAGTGCTTGCTGATAAGGTCTTCGATGGGGACTCGTCGGGGATTGAGGAACCTCACACCACACTATGCACCGATATCAGCATTGAAATCGGAAGGTGCGATGAAAAATCTTGGCGATATGGGGAAAGAACCGTCTCTGGGCAATTGCTCTGACCTAAACGCTTTTCCTGCTTAGGGTGATTGAGAGTTGTTTCTTATAGATACTTTCACTGTTGACGAAATATGTCAGCGGTTTATGCACTATTTACATGACGTTACTGCTATCTGCTCACCTGCTAAAATGCCCCTAAAAGCTCTTTCCATATCTCGGGTTTTGCAACTAAACAATGCTCTCTGTGGATTGCATAGTGTAAATCTGGTGATTGAGGATCTTTATAAAATGCTCTGAGTTTCGCTCCGTGCCATGTCAGAAGTTCACTATAAATTGGAAGAAGCGTTTAGTATTGGAAAAAATGAAAAGGCGTTGTATGAGTACGTAAACAGCAAATTAACATGTGAGGCGATGCACATCCGAAAGATGGAGCACAGGAGTGATCTGCTTAGGGCAGAATGCGACATAATTCTGGGTTTGCATTCAATGGTTCTCTTCAGAAATAAGAACGCAAAGCGAGAATTCCCCTTCCGGTGTATGAAATACTTAGCTCCTGTGGGCGTGTTTACAGCTACTACTATGAAGGCTATCGATAAACTTATTAGTGAATATTCTCTAATTCCAACGGCATTCCACTAATGTTCATATAGTAGAATGCACCAGACACCTCACTGCTTCGAGTTTTTTTTTTCATTCTTGCTCAAAAAGCTTGCAGCCACTTTTGCGAAAGATTGCCCTCCGACCAGTTCGATTTTCTGTGCTCTCAGGGTTTTGCAGGCAATGGTTAGAGATTTTTCATGGGTACGTTTCACTCGCAGCTGTCTGTATAATTGTGCCCGACTCAGTCTTCTTCCTGATAAACTCACACTCTCAGGCAGTTAGGGTAT
Organism: Baylisascaris procyonis; assembly: GCA_037389465.1. Taxonomy (NCBI): domain Eukaryota; kingdom Metazoa; phylum Nematoda; class Chromadorea; order Rhabditida; family Ascarididae; genus Baylisascaris; species Baylisascaris procyonis. The sequence goes on from JAZARR010000008.1 coordinate 4,069,449, forward strand.
GGCATTGAATGTGGAAGTTCTATGGTTTATATTAGTTATGGAGTGGCTTCTATAACGGAAAGTTCAAACGGATACCAAACTTTGACAGATATGGATTTGTTGACCCTTTTTTGAATTGGAATAGAGAATTTTTATACGTTAAATATTCCAGGTAGGAAGAGGGACAAATACTATGCGTCACATTCATTTTGCAGCGGGATTGCCTCGGGGTTGTGCGTTGAGCTTTAGTTTTCTACTGTTTATATGAGTAGAGTGTTTCATGCAAAAGACAGGGTTGCGCAAAGCTCTTCGGTGTTGAGCTTGAAATTTACGGGGCACAAAACGAACATACCTGTACTTTCCAAGTTATGATTGTTATAGAAGCCACTCCTATTTCTGACAACTTAACACTCCACTGTTAGATACCTTGTTATATCCATTACTATCGACACGTACGCATCCTCATCACGCAGATTGGTGAGAAAATTTGCCTTGCCAGTGATGACATGCTTGATCTTGGTTATTTAACAGTTGATTCAGATTTTGGCTTAAAGCTGCAATGTTCCTCTGTTGACAGAAATCGTGCAACATCGTAAACTCGATTCCCTTTTCCTTGCAGCACAGCTGTTTACGGCATAGCCAAAAGGCTGATTTTGTGAGCATCGGCTTCTCCTGGAATATTGCGTCCCTCTCTGGTCTTCTTACATCGCTTCGATAACGCACCGCTTGAGGATGTCGAAGAGCACGTTAGCTGTACTGCTACGCGACGCTGTACCTTGGGCCTTATCAGCTGGATTGTGTTGTGAGGCTGAAAATCTTTAACTCAGAAACATAGAGGATTTCACAAACTTAAATTCTATTTCACTGTGCGCTTCGAGGTAGTCCTTTTCTAACATTATGTTTTCCACAATCTTTGAAGAGGCCGATGAACGTGAGCGTCTTGAACATGAGTTTCAGTTCAACTGAAAAGCATGTGCCATAAGGAGTACTTCGTGTTGTGCCTCGCGGAATATCCTAAAGTGGTGTTGAAAATATCGCAATTCGACCTTCGCTTTGTTATCAGCCCGTGTTTTTGAAGTTTTCACTGCTTATTTCCTTGTGATGTCAGTTCGCACCTAATTGTTATGCTTACCTATCGAATTTCTCCATGCAATCTGTGCGCTCGCCATCGGGTTGCACATATCTTCTTCCTTGCTTCTCACATTTCCTCTCTATGATTGTCCTATGCCTCTCTCACATATACTGGTGCACATGTTCTCCCTATATGGAACATTAAATAAAAGCAAGTGAACATATAGATATTTCACACATACCCTTTTGGAAGCTGAAGTTTGTCAAATTCAGACTGCTTGATTACGGTCGATGTAAGATGAAGCTTAGAGTTTCAGAAAGTTTATTTCGAGAGAAGCGATTAGATCCGTTTCATGTGTATCGTCATAAATGTAATGTTCGATGTAAGCATTCCAAGAAGTAGTTGTTGGACGGTTGCATTAGAAAAGTGACGTCTGAGTCGATTTTGCTTTAAGAGTATAAACAATCATTGGGAGGACGAGAGACTGTATCAAGAGGCACGCCGTATCGTCGTCGCTCAGATTCAACATATTACTTACAATGAATTCCTTCCGCTTATTGTTGGCAAAGATCGTCTGCGCGATTATGGTATTAATCTGCAAACGTATGCCTACGACAGCGACTATAATTTGGTTCGTGTCAGTCAACCTTCAAATGAGCTTAACGTGTGACGTGAGTGGTGTGCCCAGTTCAAATGATAGGTCCCTGAAATTTTAGGATGTCCTTTTCTAATAAGTAATATTATCGTCCAGCAAGTATATTTTATTTTTCAGGTCTTCGATTCTAACAAATTTCAGTTTGTTAGCCCACAAAATGAGAGCGCCGACTTATATTTTGGAGCGCCTAATTCTTGAAGCGTATTTTTGCAAGAACTATATTTGGCTGAAAAGTTTCGTGTGCTTCTTCAAATTGAGACATCTCTCGAGGTTTCAGAATATCGACAGCACTGTACTCAATGAATATGCTTCCGCAGTTGGACTATTTTTCTTTTCGTTATTTCCCGAACGACTCGCTCTATATGGCGATAATGACGAACGATTTCTTGAAAAGCCATTTGGCACATTCTTCAACGATCCTTCGATTCTTTATGGTAGAGGCCACATGGATGCTGTTGTTAGGTATTTCATTCTCTTTATTCAGGGTCACTAAGAGTGAATGTTTGCGATCTCAGATGCAGTTTAGATTTATTAAGATCAGTAACTCATGTATGTTTCAGACCGATTAAAATAAGTCAGTCATGTTATGAAAAAGAAAAGGGAGAGCACTGAGGATTATTTTTGATGTTTCTTGACATCTTAAAAAGAGATCTTTAACAGTGAAACAGATTCCTTGGAAACAAATAATTATTTGTGAAGTAGAAATCTTTTTTTTTCTCGAAGGAAAGTTTTGTCAATGCAAGAAATTTTTATTTTCGTTTTTATAATACAGTTTATTATGAACGATGTTCCTCTTCGAAAACGCATGCCTCCATCACACTAAATTCAGCTTGAGAAGAGATTCCTTTTGTCAGAGAAATATCGCTGTGAAATGTGAATGTTTCAGATTTCTGCTTAACGAGCCAATTCGCAAACCTGGTCTCCATATGACCAATCAGCTGAAGAATGAGTTTTTGCGTGGCAGTGGGAAGTATGGCCTCGATTTAGCGGCCATTATAGTTCAAATGGGCCGAGACCATGGCATCCCTGGATATACGGCATTCAGAAGCAGCTGTGGATTGAGGCGACCTAGCAACTTCTCTGATCTCGGAGATATTGTTAGTATCAACGCTCTAAAGTCATGAAAAGACTCCATGTGACCAAATGATGCAAACTTTGAATACCGTGGCCAGGCCTTGTTAATACAGAATAGGTCGCAACACTATCAGCCTTTACTTGTTCTATAAAATGCGTCTAATTATTCTAATTTATTAAATGCCCTCTTATACATGGCTGTCTTATGCTTCTGGATAATTATGTCATTTGTGTCGAATCAGTCATAGAAAACTTTGCAATGCAGTGTATATGTTGATTCTTTCTTTTTCAGAGCGTAGTTTATAACTTGACAGTTCATAGCAGATTAGATTCAAATTTCTTTCAATGATGCATTGTTCAACTCCACGAAAGCAGCATTGTCAAGGTTCTTTAAGATTAGCGCTTTTCGAGAAAACATTAAATCTAAGTCCAATCTTTAAATCAACCTTCGGAAGAAAATTCGCAAAAACAGCTTTTAGTGATAGAATGATGAGTTCAAATTTGAGGTGCTCAGTTCTTTCGATGTGAGTCGCTTATCGCAGCTGTACGCAGATATCGATGATGTGGATTTGTTCGTACTTGGACTTGCCGAGAAACCACAGCGAGGCGCACTCGTCGGACCCACATTTGCCTGCATTATCGGGAAGCAGTTTCAGAAGGTTGTGTTTTGTTACAAATGCTCGGCTATCCGCATAATTCATAAAATGTGAGACCACTGATACCTTTGGAGAGCAAAAAAAAAAACAAACGGTCCGTTCACATAGGCCAATAAAAATTTGCTCACAGCCATCTGTCATAACAGGGCAACGATGTCACGTCGAGTGGCTAATTCTGGAACGTGACTGTATTTTCTTGGTTTGTTCTTCTAAACGCGAATATCTATTTGCATGACGTAGCATACACAAGGATGAATGCGCTGAGAGGGAACGGGGGATGTGATGTTGAAGAAGACCGCGTGCTATAAACTTTAAATGGTTAGCCATCCACCTATTGTCACAAAATGCACTCTCAATAAGCCCTTGTAAATCCCGTCTTGGATGAAAGTGTAGTTGATGCTCTGTTTTTCCACTCATAAAAGTTAGCGATTTCGGAAATAAACCATATAAATGCTGGAATGGAAAAGCTATCCTAAATTGCATTCGCAATTGCATTGATTGTGGGTCGTTACGCACTCTCCATGAAATCGCAATGGTCGGCCATCTTTCGAGCCATTGTTAAATACATTGGCAAATTCGAATGTTTGAAGTGCATCAACATGGTCGATAAATGAGATAGTCTAGATAAGTGAAGATGTGGCAGCAACAAACTTATGAAGCTTAAATGCTACGATTTAGTTCTGGTTGGCAGGAATCGTTATCAAACAATCTGAGCATTCTGAGCGATTAAAAAGTCAGGAATTTTGGATGTTGGAAGACATAAATGGCTGGCTGAGGTGCCAAAGTTGCCTCATAACAAGAACAGGGAGCAATGGTGACATTACGATGCTCGCCGATGGCATAAGACACAATGACACTACACGTGAAATGATGAAGCTTGTGAAGTAGCAAATAGAAGACGCACTTGAAGCCTTTTTTAAATTGCTATTTATCCGCAATTGTTAGATAACACTATTAATATTACAAAAAAAGCTGCTGTTAGTTGCTTTGAGAACGCAAGCGTCGAGTTGTTTGTTTTCGTTTAGAATTTATTAAAATTTCGTTGAACTTAGACGTTAAATATTCTTTTATCAAATTCATCATTTCCTTAGTTGTTGAAAAGTTTGATGTTTAAAATTTCCAAATTACAATTTTTTATTGAAGGGGATTTCTTTCAGACACGTCGCGGTGATCGATTTTGGTATGAGAACTTTTTCACACCATCGGCGTTTACGATTGAACAGTTGAACGAGATTCGACGCACTTCATTGGCACGGATTCTTTGCGATAATACGGATGGCATCCATAAAATCCAGCCGAATGTCTTCATTTTGGCAGATAATTTCGGGTATTTATGAAATGTTCAATCTGAAATACATTGAAATGTTTTCGTTAAATGTGCCTCAATGATTTGATTTCCTAGAAAATGCTTCCGGCAAATTAGTGCAGCGTTGTCTACAATGCATCGTTTCGGCATAGCACGATCCTATCAACAGGCGTTCGGATGATCCTCGCCCACCAAAGGCAAAACTCCCTAGTGCAGCATTCATCCAAATTTGTGTTATCCTTCAGAGTCTTGCGGTTGAGCTGCAATAAACCATGAATCAACCAAATTGCATATACGGTTTTGCCATAATCTTCAATGATTTCAGGCTTCAATGGATTCTTATGTAAATCTTGAGTCTGGCAGAGGAGAAAACTATCCATCAAATCTATAAATGTCTAATAAATTCCTCAGTCGGAAGAGAAATTCATTGTCTTTGTATCTTGCAGTAATTGTCCAATGCAATGCAATTCAACGATAATCGATCATGTCGATTTCTCAAAGTGGACCGACCAGGAACCTCGATTGAAATTGCCCATAACAAAAGCGACTCTCGAGAAGGCAATCCGCTTGGGAGCTGAACAAGCGAAACGACTCAATGATGCCGAAGCTGAACGGATCAGTAGACAAGGTTGCGCTTCGTTTATTCTATAGCCACGTGCTTCGCAACAGTTTTTAGGAATTTTAAGGTTTTGCTGTACATAGCATATATTTCGCTTTACTAAACAATACCAATAACCTTTCCGTAGAAAATTGAGAATTTAATTTTGTCTCTTTCTTTTATTTGATGCTGAATAGAATATGAGCAATATAACGCATTAGCAATTCTGTGTCCTTTTTGCCGCCGAAAAAATAGCTTCGTGTATGTTAATAAGGTTTACATATTTGGTTTGCAATGAGTCCTAAGAGCGAACACTGTGCCGCACATCCTCCTTAAGGCAATGGCATAGTCAGGGCCAAAATGCCTGGGAGTATCCTTAGATTGCTCATTTTATCAATCATTTCCGATAGACACCCTATAGAATATTCGGTAGGATTTGCTAAATCTTAGAAAAGGAGCGTTCCACTCACCGGTAGCGCATGGCTTAAAACTGCTTCAACGTTTAGTCCAAGTTTGTTTGTTTGGTCTTAAAAGATCGTTTAGCAGGCGGTGGTGATCCGAACAAGAATACAAATTCAGCAATTTTCACACATTCGAGCCTAATGGCACCAAAGAAAGAGTCACTGCGATTGTCGCATCAAGCTGCTGTCCTTCGTGAGACCACCAAAGTTCTTATCCGTGGGTGAGTTGCTCATTTGGATTTATCGTTTTTATGATCAATTGATAGAAGGGTCTCCGAAAGTTTCACATTTCTAAGCAAGGAAACTTGATGAAGATCATGTTATATATCGTGTTATATATTTTTTCTAAGGTATATCGTTTGATATAAAAAACATCATTTGAAAACCTTACCCACCTCATTTTGAGTGTAATTGGATGATGCAGTTCTAAGTAATTTAATTGCTGTTGCATAGTTCAAAGAATTATTAGGTGGCAAAAGAACACTCCCTCGCTGAGTAATATCTTTTCGCTCGTATATGCTGATGATATTATATGTGTGGTGATATTTGAAACTATTTGCATTCATCCTTTATACCATATGTTGTTTAATGTTATGAGTGAAGAAAAGATTCAGTGAAGGTCTGGAGAAGGACGAACGTCTGCCGGCTGAGCTCGACTTGTCAACGTTGCAGCGTTTGCTACCCGAAGTGGACGTTTCAAGATTTGTTGGCAATATTAGTGATTTCCTCGATAGTCCAGCCAAAGAGGAATGTCTACCACAACCATTGCCTTGTGATCATACCACCAAATATCGCACCTTCTCTGGATGGTGCAACAATCTGAAATTCCCGCACTATGGCAACGCTTTTGCTCCAATGCGTCGTCTGCTCGACCCTGTTTATGACGACGGTGAGCTCTAATTCGAAAAAAAAAAACGTTTTATTTGCAGATATTCATCTGTGCAAGAGCTGCAGAAATACTGTTCATTGAGAGCGTAATATGCAGAACGTGCACTTTGAAAACATCACTTTTTCCTATCATTTATAGACTTATGAATTTATGTGCCATTTTATAAGGAAGAAAGAGGAAGAAATATAATCGAGCATGAGGAAGAGGCGGAAATTTCTTTTCTCATGTATTGATGACAAGGAATTTGGCGACATGACAAATGTTTGGTTAAATTAGAAAGTAAAGGATTTGATGGAACAGACAGGAATGTTGATGCGTTGAAGGAAGTTCGATTACGAAGAGATTGTTGGTGTCAAGGAAATAACGACGAATGTTATGATCGCTTACTTATTCATGCTTTTCAGGTTTTGACAGCCCACGAACTATGGCAAGAAATGGTCGTAAGCTGCCATCTGCGCGAGTGGTTTCGAATGCAATACATTATGAAGCGCCTGAATTCCATGTAAAATATACGCACATGCTCATGCAGATTGGACAAATCATCGATCATGATTTTGCCCATTCGCCCGTTTCACGAGGCTAGTTGTGAAACTGCTTAGGCATTTAATGAGTGTGGTTTACTGCTTTTCGCTTCCCCTGTCCCTTTCTTCAACTCCTTGTTTGCGTAGAAAGCTTATATGAAGGAACAGGCTGAGCGGGGTAAACGAAGTAGGCAGGTTCGTTGTATTCTTGAAGCAGTTGATTTCATGCAGAACTTGTGTCCTCAATTAATGCTGGCGACGAATCGACTATCAAAATAGGAGCCGTAACTGTGGCCATTCGATGTAATCTCTCAGCATATCACATTTTCGAAAAGGATTTCTATCTTCTCTCTTCATGGCTTTATTTATAAGAAAATGACAAAGGTTATAGTTGGAACCGAAAGTTTTTTGTGCGCTGAGGAATTTTGGATCCCATATGATTATATGTGGGGCATTTCATCGAAATGGATGCGGATTTAGTACAAGGGCTGAGAAACAATCATGCCAAGCTTTGCCGTTCACAACCTCTAAAGACATCTGTGCCATAATGGCCGCTGATTGAAATAAGAAACATCTTTTGATGAATAAACAATTTAAGGTCCTGGGAATACAATTCTAAACTGCAGTAGGTGTGATTCTCCAAGAACTCTTTCCGTTCATTGCTTTCCGATTCCAATCGAAAGAGGCGACCCGCATTTTCCGCACACGCATAGCAATGGCGAACCAAGATGCCTTTCGTTTGCAAGATCTCTTCTTGGTCAACTTACTCTCGGATACAGAAATCAGGTGAGATTGTCTTTCGAAGAAATCCTTTCGTCCGATTCTGTTTATGTGACTATAGCACAACGGCTTTGCCAGTTATTAGCCAGCGATGTTGTCCTGGTTATGTGGTGTTCAATCAATGAACTACGTTTTAATGCATTAAATCCTATAGGATTTATATGCTATGATTGATATTTAAGCCGTTGTCGGCGAAATTGATCTCAGGAAACCCGAGCTGTTCTAATAGAACTCCTCGGTGATTGGACTTTTGTTAGCTTTTCATGCGATGTAAATTAGGACGAGATCGTTTTTGAAACTTTCTTCTGCTTAAATTCGATTGCAACGAAGTACAATTGATGTTATTTGATTAGTAAGTGCACCAACACTTCCCTACTGCCTACGAGATGCATAAAGATAAGTGAATGAGTAAATGAATGATGTGAACGAGTGCATATTGGATGCTTTGAAATAAAACTGTCAAAGGAACATAGGAAAAAAATCAGTACGAAACTATGCAAAAGAAATCAAAAGATAAACGTATAAAAATGAATAGTTTAAAACTTTAAAATCTTTTTCGTCTTCTTGATTTGTTAATCATCTTCGTTGTTGCCGAAAATTGTCTAGCAGCATTCCTGAAGATCTCATAGAAGCAGAAGTGATAGTTTCGTCGAGTAGGTTATGCCACCTTCAACCACGCGGATGCGTAATAATTGCTTCATTGCGTGTGAGCTACTTCTTATGGGTTCTAGCTTCAGTCATTACTCTCGGTGGTCCGCTCCGGTAAGAATTGGAAGAACTTGGAAAACTGGAGGTCATGAAATTCGTTGACGATTATATAGGTTTCAGCCAAGTCGTTCAGACTTCTTCTCAGCTCAAAAAGTAATGAGGCCATGCTATCAATTCTTTCTCGATAAGTCACGAGTGTTTTGCGGAATTCAGAAAGATGTTTAGTGAAATGATTTGCATTGATTCTGCTAGTTGTTGTGCCCTTATGATTTGGAGAGTGAGTGGAAGAATCATAACGAAGGATCGAAAATATTTTGACAGCATTAACTTGTTTTTTCTCATTTGCATTTTAACAGACTTGCATGATGAGAGCACACTGTAAAATTATTATGGGCCTTGTTTTCTGCTTATCCTCATATTGCCTCTATATACAGCTTGACCAACTAACGTCGTACATCGACGCGTCTTTCATATATGGATCGACGGAATGCGAAGCGAATTCGCTACGATTGTTCAGTCAAGGACGACTCAATTTCACGGATCTCGGTTTCAACAAGGAAGCCCTTCCGCAAGGTACTCAGGAAAGAGACTGCAGGTGAGAACAAAATGAAGGAGCACCTAACAATTCCAAGCTCCCTTACTTACTTGTCTCTAACAAACCTTTCATTCATTTTAGGCGTATTGAAGAAAATGTCTCAGCTCACCTGTTGCGTTGAATAGTGGCTTGAAGCTGGAAAGAGAAAAAATTTCATAAAATCACATCATAGCTAATGTTCCATGCGGCAGTCTTTCAGTAAACCACTCTTGCTAGCCTGGTAAATGCATATTCATAGATGCCGTACCTTACTAGCCATGCAGCGTTCTTCTTCCTTGCAATAAGTTTCTTGCTGCACTGCTGCCATTTCTCGCAATTTCAGTCTGTTCTGTAAATATTGACTTAGTCAATCTGAGTGCCTTTGAAGAGTTTGGCTGTTATTTTTTTTTAGTTAAGGAGGGGTTATGTGAGCAAGGGTGTACTGCTCAAGGTTTTGCCTATTAAAATCCCATCGATATTCGTCGATGTGCAAAGAAAACGCTTGAAAACATAAGCATAACTGTTTGCTTAAGGTCTGGCCCGAAGTATCCATGTTTCAATGCTGGTGATGAGCGGAACAACGAGCAACCGGGTCTTACAGTAATGCACACAATATTCCTCCGAGAACACAACAGAATTGCAACAGTCCTCAATCGTATCAATAATTTCTGGCCAGATGAAACGATTTACTTGGTTGGTATTCTGCTCAACTTCATTATCAAGCTTATGAATTCTTTTTGACGGCGTAACATGCACCAGTAAGCTTTTGCACAGGACAAGGATATTGATTATCGCTGGAACTGTAAGGTGTATTGATATAAAATGGGTTATGTTGAGCGAAAGCACTACTGCTTTTGCAGATGTGTTATGCATTCAACATGCATGCATTCGGCGATTTAAAATTGATAAAGAATTGAAACTGTCCTTTCTTAGGCACTCCCTGTCTTCTTCCAGTACGCATACGGCAAAGGACTGTAATGAGGGTTTATTCATTCATGCCAGTCGTTCAACGTCAAACGGAAAACGTCTCAAATAAAGCACTGATGCCGAATCTTGTCACATTTTTCGTTTAACAGACAAGTAAATACTTAAACATCGTTTCAGCAGGATTGTACCCAAAGAAATGTCCCAACGTTTTTTAGCATTCCTTTTTTTAGGAAACTCGTCGAATAATGGGTGCGAAGGTGCAGCATATAGTCTACAGCGAGTGGTTGCCTATAGTTGTCGGGTGCGAAACAGCTGCTAGGTATGACCTGTTGCCACGCAAAACGGGATACTATACAGGTAACTTTATGAATTTCGTCATGTTATCAGCCACGACACATCTGACCGTCCATCTTCCTCTTTTTTTGCAGTGGTGCCTAACAAGGTTCACTAACGCGAATGACCACATTGGTTCACAGCAATGATTCATCTTACGCTGTCAGGCTGTTCAGCGAAATTTTTTTTTACTAATGGCATGCTTAATATTACTGCGAAGTTTACTCCATAATATCTCAGAAGCTATTATCGGCAGTCGTCGCGTCTTTCCGATTACTTTGCTTCTTTATCGTATCCCTATCGGCAACTTTCAACAAGGACTGCAATCGACAAGAACAGACATTTTCATCGATGAAATAAATGCGCATAAAAATTATTGATAGTGTTATTATTACTCTTAAAATAAACTTAAAATATGCTTCTTTTGTTGATCACGAGTTTTGAGAATTTGATAAGGAAGCGCTTACGAAAAATGAAGTGCTCGCCGACATTTATGAACGGCGATATAAGCACGTCATGCTCCCCATCTTTACGGAAGACAAATTTAGGGATCTTCAGATTGTCTCTGTGCAATTCGCAGTGTTCCGAAAATTTCTTATTTCATTCTCTCGCTTTTTCTTCGAAATTTTTTACCCTTCCTCGTTCGTCCTACTCAGAAATTTCTAGCTAGCAACACCTGCTTCAGCTTAAAAAATTCTTTCTCAACTTCTTCTCCGAACTTTACAAATTTTTGACTTCATTTTCCTGCATTTGCTTGAAGATTCTTCACTTGCCCTCCCCAGCTAGCTAAAATTTTTTAGCTCACTTCCTCGACTTTGTCTAACAGAGCGGACACTTATTGTATGAAGATGGGCATTCAAACGTTTCAGAGAAAATTCCCTTTTTTCCAAAAATAATCCAATTATCTCGCTCTCTCTCAGTAGTTTAACAATTTCTGATTGATGATAATGATAGAGCCCACTTTAGTGCGCTTCAGGTTTTGATGTTAATCATGTATGCTAAATGAAACGAATATTTGCAAGCAGAGCTCCAATCTTCAGCTTTCTACGTCTTCGACAGACCCTAGCACGACTGCTGCGAATACTAGCAATCCTTATTTCTTGACATTACTTTGTCCCTTTAGATCTACCGCGCACATAAATGCGACAGATCTAATTTAACAGAACAGTCAGGAAGTGGTGACTGAGAGCGCTGGCAGCATCTCAGTCATCAGAGCGTTTGTCCAGAAGGTGAGAGTGGAGAGTTCGATTTTCGCCGAGAACCTTCAAGAAAACACGAAATGGATGACACTGCAAACGAAAACTTCATCCGCAATGTAACCATTCAGTGCTAAGACGTTTTGTTGTTTCTACGACATTCATAGTTTCATTCAATCCATATTGTGCTGGACAGAATATGGCCAATTGCAGCGCCACAATTTCCCCTATGGAAATGCTGTCATTTCTGTGGAGTGAGGCGATGCGCCCATTCAAGAATGTAGCCATTTGGAGTCCAGTTCATCCTGTCTTTACCTTTACTCCAAGACTCATTCCCCGATGCACTCGACATGAGCGAAATTATGTACTAAAAGGTGATACTTTCAACAGGATATGATGACCGGTGCGATGCGACAATGACCCAAGAGATGGCCACAGCAGCATTCAGATTTGGCCATACGCTCATCCGGAACCTCTTCCCACGAATGAACGGCGAATATGAAGAGCATGGCGAAGCTATCGATCTCAAGGTTGGTGCTATTCACCCCTAAGATCACTGTTGCCACTTCCGCAAATTTACGCACGTGTTATTTATGCCTATGTATATCTACCTGTTGCCGTGTCTGTCGGGTAGTTCGATATGACAATCCTCCTTCAGGCTTTCAGGTTCATCCATTTTTTTTAAAACTTATGATTGGTCAAATATGTCAAGAAATTTGTATGAATATTGCAATCGCTCAAACCTTGCTTTTCAACCGATTTAGCGTTAAGCAATTATTTTGTAAAAATTCGTAAAAGTGGTCAGCATGGTTGTATAATGAACACCTTTTCAAACCAGTTCACAACATTATTTGCTCACGAACATAATTGCAAGAGCGCATATCTTATCGGCGCTCCCCCTTCATATCATAATACATTAATTTTTTATCTGCGAGAAGGCTTTATGGCAAATCCAATATTTCCTCACAGTGATTCACCCTCTTCAATCAGGACAGTGCTGAGCTTAAGTGCTTGGCCAAGAAAATGAATGCAGATGATGTACGACCGAATATTACAGTACATTATTTTTCCATGTAATGTATGCAAACGACTAATGATGAACAATTTAGATGCTTTTAATTAGCGTGATATCAAATATTCATCTTAGAAATGGACGTCATAGAATGAAATGCCGCAAAAGCGACCGCAAACCATGATGAATTCCCTCATTTGCTTTTTTTTTATCTTTCACGACATCAGGTTAAAGCAGTTGGTACTCAAAATCCTGACTCAAAACTCACTTGTTGCCTTGTCGGTTATGTATCGGTAATAATGTGTCCATGTTCATTACAGTCAATGTTCAATAATGAGTCGTTCTACTATCTTCCTGCAGTCGGGCACATCGAATCCGTCCTGATGGGCCTCTTAGGTGCTGAAAGGTGTGTTCTTTGGCTTTGCATTAACTTCTTCCATCACTTATCAAAATTGCGATAGAAAAAGAGGCTAGCTAATCTGCGACACTACCAGTTGTGACTCTCCGAACTCGGTTGGTTTCACTTTGACACTGCTGACGTGTATCGCCGTTTTCTCGCTGCCATAAGGAACCGTTCAATGCTGTCCATATGTTTCGATCTGTGCTTAGATTGTTAACTGGTAATTTTGAGTATCTGCACTCCCACAAAGCAGTTTTTCATTTCAGCATGGCATTTGATCGTCACATCTCGGATGCTTTACGTAATCACCTGTTCCAGCGACCTGGTGGCCCGTTGACCGGTCTCGATTTACCTGCTCTGAACATTCAACGAGCTAGAGATCATGGAATCCCACCCTATAATGCTTATCGGTTCGTGCGTGCCTTACGCCATTCATTTTTTTTCAGCTGTCACCCTTGAGCTCTTGTCGAATCCTAGTATTCGTGACTGCCGGTACCTTTTTTAGTTTGTAACATATGAGTTGATCATGCATCGGCTCGTGAGAAGATGTTGTATGGAAAAGTTATTGGTGACTGCATCATTTCCATTCTCAACAAAAGTTTAATTTCAGACCGATGAAACCGCAAAACCAACAAAGTCACCCTTTCTCCCTCTTATCGTGAATTACAATGCCACGGAATGTGAGAACTTTGGTCTTAGAGATGCTTGCCGAAGTGTCTCAGTAATTTACAAAGCAGTTCATTTGTTCAAAAGAAGGGCCCTTGTGTGTTTGAAAAGCGATGTTATGATTTGTCATAAAATTTGTCCGGTTATGTTTCATAACACTCGAAAGCATGGTAAACTGCGCAAAAAAAAACCATAGCACTGTTCATGTAATTAACTGTCGTTTAGTTGATCCATTGCCTTGCTGAATCACCAATCTTCAATGAGATCTAATAGTACACACTATCATTACGAAATGCAAACACACGAATGAATTATGAAATGATTTCAGAGAAATGTGTGGAATGCGGCGTGCTCGAAATTTTGAAGATCTCCGAGATGTGATGGATGGACCAAGTATTGCAGCGATGAAAACCGTCTATGCAAACGTTGATGACATTGACCTGTTCCCTGGACTGATGTCTGAAAAACCTCTGAAAGGTATACTGCTTGCTTCATTTCCTTTTGCGATTCATGGTCCAGTTTATTTTCAATACGAAAAGATCAAGGTTGATCGGGCACAGTGAATACTTTGAGGTTGGAAGTGATCGTCTAAACCCGATGCCATGGCCAGAATGTTAACTCACTACGAAGGGCTTCGAGAAACTGCTTGTTGTGGGTAATCTCATCGTTTTTCATAGTGTGAAAAAAAATTTCCACATGCAGAGAATGCGCATATAAATTGTAAACTGGTTGGTAAGAAATATGGGTACTTCAAGTGTTTCGAAAATAATAAAAATACCATGGTATTGTGGTATTCAAGTGCTCAGACATGGGCCACAGATTATAAGTTGTAGATTTCGATATGTTTTAGCACAGTTTCACAAACCCAAGTTATTCAAAATTTCATACAATAGGAATGGCAAGTTGAACGTTAGGTTTTCCCTCACTCAACGTTCCTAGTAACTGTAGCATTTATTGTGCCGCGGTAGGACAAACGATCCCTGAATTAGACTGCGTTTAGAAATTCATTTGCTTATTTGGCTAGAATAGATTTAGAATTCAGTAGATGCTACAAGTGGGCCAATTCCTGAATAGCCTATCGTTACTTCCAGACCGGTTCATTGCTTCTCCTACTCTTTTTCACCGAAAATTTCAGCTGTTGCTAAAAAATAAGAAAAACCCTTTAGGCGCATTGGTTGGTCCAATGGCTGCGTGTATAATCGCCGAGCAGTTTCAACGGCTCAAGAGATGTGATCGATTTTACTACGAAAACGATAATCCAGCCACTAGGTTTACGCCAGGTGATGTTCTATTCTTTTCTTTTCAATCCTTAATCTTCCTTCGTCGATCCTAGTCTTTCAACAGAATTAGTGCGAAAGGTGACTTTCCCCTAAAAAACTGGTGCGCATGACTCTAGAGCGTTTTACAGTTTACATTTTATTGTTCACCCGTACAGTGAGCCACTTAGTTCCCCGCCTCTTTTGTAGAGTTATATTCGTTTTTTTATCATTGGATTCGTGAAACCACATGATGTCGTTTATGAGAAATGCCCATCAAGGGGAAGCACTGTTTGAAAGAATGCAGCGTGAAGGGAAGTAGGGATGACCCAAGTTTTTCTCACAGAGTAGCGATGCAGTTTATGACCCAAACATTGCATTCTTCCTTCGCCTGCATAGATTATACTGCAGGTAATAAAACAGAATAGCAGTCAGTGAGCGATCGGCTTCGGTGATCATCAATTATCAGACCTTATTTCTCGAAAATGTTGCTAGTGATTAATTGGGTAATCTTATGAGGAAATTATACATCCTTGACATCATTTATTGATAAACCACTGTTCTTCTCGTGAAGATGAGTGCCACAATATCGGAGATTTTAAAAATCCTTGGAAGCCTGGTTTTCCTACGGGTGCGTCAATTCTAATACTTGGCAGAATGAAAGTGGTATTGCAACGATACCAGAAACATACCGAGAACGATACCGAGATCTAGAATCAAAGTGAAGATGACAAAACTAAACTTATATAAAATTGAATGATTGCAAACCGCACCCCGATAATGGCTAAACAAAACATCCATCAAAGAACTGTCGAATATTTGCAATGACTTTTTGAAATTTTCAGGACAACTCGCTGAAATCCGTAAAACAACCTTGAGTAAACTGATCTGTGTGAACAGCCAATATGCACGACGAATTCAGCCCAACGCTTTCCTTATGCCTGACGATCTCACGTTCGTTGTTCAATTTTTTCTTATTGAAATGGTATTGAAATCACTTTTTTTCTGGATTTTAAATCGCCATGAAGTCGGCTAAATTCCACTGATGTTGAAGCATCACAGTGGGTTGCTTTTATTCTCGGATATTAAGCAATCATCCATACAATACTTTACACTGTACAGAAGATCATTTCTGCATTCTATATGTTCCGCTAGACGGGGCTCCACGTCATTTCACCTTTCACACTTGTCTACGTCTGAAGAGAATAAAAAACCGGATGAAAATCCATCTATCCGGAGCAGAGATATGACTTAGGACAGGTAGCGAGCGCGTGCGACGCAGCGCCTCGCGGCTCTGCCGCACGCGCGCGCCTTCTGACTCGCGCTTTCGGCGCTCGGAAAGACAGCAGGCGAAGCAGTACACAACAGATTCGCGTAAATCTACCACCCAGTTGCTGGACGAAAACCCTAAAAAATAAAAAATAAATTTAAATCGAAAAATTGTAATAGTGAGAAACCGAGACCGGCACTGAACCCACTGCAGCTCGCAACACCAATCACTCGACCACCTGGACACTTGCGCAATGAGTACTTAGTGCGACTGACATAATCGAGCAAGTGTCTGCCTCTTTCTTGATCACCAACTGTTTTCGTGCATAAATATTTAGCCTCCGAAATGCCCCGGAAAATACAAAGAACGCGCTCGTAATCAGCTCATCGAGTTCTATAGTTCGGTGCCAAAACCGTCGAAATCGGAGACAAACATTTTTCCAAAATTTCCCTGTACCCCTTACGATCGAAAAATTGCGATTTTCGGAAATTTTTTTCGGCTGCTATTCGCCCTTGGACAGTCATCTGTAAACCGTTTGAGAGGTCTCGCCGAGTAGGCCACAAATCAAAAGACCGTTTTTGCCTATATGAAATACCATCAGAGAACCAGAACCCCCAAAGTTGCAGAAATCGAGATTTCAGAAATTCTGGCCGGTCAAATCGGTCTTCAACTTTTCTTTCGAAATATAATAAATTATACATCATTTTATACAGCTTTTAAAGGTGTATTGTAGTATGCAACTCGTAACTCCATAGACCTAACGATTGCCGAGAAAAAATTCTAAGAAATTTCACATAAATGACTTATTAAAGTGAACAAATCGATCACAATGTAAACAATACGAAAGAAGAATGTATGAAAGAATAGCCGCCGAATGCAGTTTCCAGTATTTTCCGTGCAGGTAGCCTAAGAATGTTATGGACCATTGGAAAGTAAATTGCCTGGGAAGTCGAGTCGCACTACGTGCGCGTGCCTGCGATCATCCGGAGTTACGATCGAAAATGGAAAATCTCCGGAATATCGTGAAACTTGTGGTTCGGATCGGGACCCAATTTATACATTTGTGATGGGCTTGAGGGGACATGAAAACTTGCAGTTAATGAGGAAACAGTGCGATAAACGGGAAAAGAGCTACAAAATTGCATTGGCAAGTTGCCAAGTTTTTCCACTATAGCCGGGAACTTTTTCGGGAATATGATAGGCAGTCCTAAATTATGAATAATAAAAAAAATTCCAGCCCGGTTAGTCCATTCAGAAGCGAGATACGGCCAAAAATTGATTTCCGGGTTCCCGGACGGATATCTCAACCGGTTCAGTCGTCAAATACCCTTAATCTTCCTTTACCAGCACATCCAAATTGAAATTCCCAAGCGGTCCCGTAAAAATGTAGCAAAAAATCCAAAAATAAAAAAATAATAAAGGTTCCTGGATTGCTCTTCACATATCTTGAAATTATTCCGAAAAATTTTCATATTCGAGATTTTTTTCACAGGTCCACACCCACTTCCCAAGATAGCCCATAGCACCTCTCATAAAATCCAGAAAAACCATCGAAAATTCAACAAACAGCAAAGAAGATGTGACCGACAATGCTTAAGCATAAGAAACGGATATCTACCGGAATAACTTCTCAACCAGCCGGAAAATATCCACCAAATTTTATAGGTGTCGAAAGCACCACCACGCCGTAGCTTGCCAAAAAAAAAACAAAATCATACCCCTAGAATAATCCATAGTGCCGAAAACGTTAGTCAAAGGTGAAAGTAATTCGTGATCGTCTGTATGTATAGTGTATAGGGTACTGACCACTGTTTCCTTAAGTATGGAAAAAGCTTTCGTTGGCAACAACTTTCAAGGGAATTTTTTTCCAGCGCAGTTTTTTTTTCACATTTGTGCACGTAAGCTTCCACTCTCGCGATCTCACTTGGGGGAACGGAGTCCAAAAATGATGAAGTAAAAGAAAACATGTCAACTTATCTGCAATTTTCAATAATCTCCATACGTCGACCTATATGTTTATTCAGCTTCCAAGCATGGCTGAACTTGAGTTTGTGTTCTTACTGCTTGCTTACATAATTTGGCCTTGGAGGCTATGCGAAAAATTTGTTCTCTGAACCGAGTCAGTTTTCCACAAATAGCATATTTTTGCGTATATATTCGTCCCTCAATGAACTATAACTGATAGGATCGTGTTTAGACGCTATGCCACACATTTCCTCTCCGAAGTGAAGCAGTGTTTGGAGGGAATCGGGAAAAAATTATCCTGCGTGAAGCCAGTCTTCCTTCCAAATGCTAACTTTTTTGTTTCGTTAAGAGTTTGATGTGGAACTTGGTGGATGCAGAACATCACTATAAGGATAGTGACTTTTTTCAGAATATAAAAATCTCCGATATCATGGTGACTGGAGTCAAAGCTACTTTTGCCTTTCAATAATGGTTTTTCGTTATAACTGGTACTTCTTCACGGCACCATTTAAATTATCTCGACGAGACAGATCCAACTGAACATACATGCGTGTATAGGCCATCATGGTCTTTCATTTCCGCAACGCTCCATCCTTTTGGGCCAATCATAAGAATTCCGCCTTCGGAGGTTGCAGGGAAGACATTTAGTGCGCAGTGAATATATATATATATATATATATATATATATATATATATATATATATATATATATATATATATATATATATATATATATATATATATATATATATATATATATATAGTGTAGGAGCTCACAATTCAATTATTGAAAGCAAAAAGTGTTTTTGAAATCAGAAGACATATTGAATGTAAATATTGCCACGTTTCGCGGGACTAGTGGTCAGTCATACCCTAAATCCTTTATCTTATGAATTCTTTCTTTTTTTCAGAAACGCTCCGGTCAAATGTTCAGAACTGCCCGACATGGACTTGTACGAGTGGCTCGACAGACGTAAGCACTTTATTTTGTTCGGCGAATAAATGTGATTCTTCAACTGGAAACGGCTTAATGCTGACATTGCTAGTTCTGATTAATGTAATCACCAGAAGTTAAAATTATTTGAAAAAAGGCTATGTTACGGAAGCAACTCCCAGCTGGATGCAATTTATTTTAAACAGGCGCACTCATTGAGCCCGAGTATTCCGCAACGAATTTAACTTGATGACATTTAGAGAAATTTACAAAATTTTATTTCTGAAATGTATTAAAAGTGTATTTGCAGAATTTTGTGTCGTGGATCATCGAGTGATCAACCTTGGGAAGACGAAACGCATTACGCCATGCATCACATGCACATGCACGGCTGAAGGGGTTACAAATTCAATTTCTTTTTACACATCTACTAAGTGATACGCAGGACGCAAAACGTCCTATATAAATCCATAGACCACCTTCGATGGCAATGAACGATTTCATACAACAACAGAGCTGATTCAACAAGCGTAAATGCCTATTTTATGGCCATAAACCTGTTTACTCTTTTAAGTTCTTCGTCGTTTAATCGAATTTCAATTTCAGCCAGAATGCCATTCGATGACTATCGACAGGTGTGAAACGTTGCTGGCTGACTACCTCTTTTCCGAGATCATTTCGGTTTGTTTATTCAATTGTTCGTCTATTTCTATAAAAAAGGCACTAATAAGAATCTTTAAGCAATATAAATCAAGCTATCAAAATATTGAGCATTAACGAACGTATATAATTAGGATGGACTAACATTGACTCCAAGTCAACATATCGTATGAAGTTTCAATTGCAGGATACAGTTTGCGTTATTCAATGTTCTGGATTGATAAGGCGACGTGGGGGAAGGCTATAAAAACATGCTCAAGCTGAAATAAGCGACGGTATCCGAACTCTCACTGCCATCTCGAATCATATCTTATTGATCTGTCTGTATTCAGTGTGCAATCGTCAATGCGCGGTTTGATCTGTTCGTCTTTACTAGTATTCTGCAGTATACATTATCGCACTTTTTGCTTCTTGGTGGATTCGAATTTACGCTTCCACGAACACTTCCTACCTTTCCGCGTTCCACTTTCCCATATTGCCTTCATAAGAGACCAATTTAAAGCCGGTGCTATCAGTACTATGAATGTAATAATTCAATTGGTTGTTTCAACGAGAAAGTGGTTCGCCTTTCCTATCAATCTATTATTATGGTACTTGAGGAGGGAAAAGAGGGCGAGGGAAGTGCGGAAGGAAAAGAGTCGAGATTGAGGACCTCGCTTATGGCGTAACGCGGGCAACTGAATCATACCATTACCAAAAATAGCAGTCGGTCGCAAGAACAAATGCCTCCATTAGGAGACAGCGAGACGGTACCACCAGTCTGATGCTTCGTCGTGATAACATGAACTGCCCTTGCCTCTGTTTTTGAAAAGTGGCAAACATTCAGTAAGGCATTATATGAGCTATTACAAATGATCCCGACTGAGGCAGTCGACGAGAGTAAAGTGTCGACCAGAATGATAGAATGCATTCCCATCGAAAAAAGCTAGCAACAACCCTGCACTAACATTGTCTCTTTAGTTACGATAGTAACATGGCCGGTCCCGAAGACACAATACACTTGAATATTGCTTTCTTCCCTCTTTAATGCCTCCCTTATGTCTTGACAGAAAATGATACAGTGTATGAGGTCGTTATGGTAACATTACTGATCACCTTCAGTACTGTAAAATAATGTTTCTCTGTGATATGCATGCATTGTAAACCACTCTAACTAACATAAATAAAGCCTCGTTAACTTATCGTGTAACAAGCATCCCTATGCGAAGCCGCGCACCTCGTCCAAATTTCTTCACCACGCGTAAACGGTGGTGAGAACTGACTTTGCAGAATATGCGATGTTAATGTACTGAAATTCGCAAAAGAGGGAAAATCTGGCAGGTGAATTTCTAATAACACCTCTTGCCGGGATATTCCTCTCTCCTTTTCAGTTCCCTTTCCCCTTCCGGCTAAATGTACGTCAACAATCCATTACTGCTGAAGAAGTGCGCCCTTTCCCCCGGATCAACTAATTTATCTGGCTTCACTAAAAACAAATAAAATCACTTATGATCAACCACTTTTTAATGCCTTCCGCAAATAACTATCGACTTTCACGAGCTTGAAGGATCGTTTAAAATCTATCGATTCCACAGTTGCAGCAATTCAACTGTTTTATATGGAGGCAATAACATGATGGCATTTGAACGCTTTTCACAATAGAACTTATAAAACTTTGGCCTTTCTGAGATATGAAATGAACAAAAACAGATACACTCGATATGCGAAAACACCGCAAGCGAAGAAATAGTCAAACGATGAGGAAGAACCCATCTTCAACACTTTCGGTTTGAGATGGGAAGAGGTAGACGGAGTAAGGGGATCAGAAGAATCAATATTTAGTGCTACGATAGAGGGATGAAGTCTCTTAATCCGCCATGCCTTCAAATTCACATGAAGACATCGGAAGTGTAAAAGTGACGGCATGGCAATCGCAGCAACCGCCGATGACCCAAAATTAAATGAAAATTAACCACGACCAATAATTCCCTGACGCCTTATACCTTTTCAGCTAGCGCACTACACTGTGTTAACAAAAGTAACACTTAGGCACCATAATGATATTGTCTTGTTTGATGAATCTTGGGCAATTTACTTTCAAAAAGTTAAAACAGCAGTGAAAAAAATGCAGAAGAATAAGCGAAGTCAACAAAAAGGAAAGACATGGACCTGCAACAATGCACTTTGCTGGATTCCTATTAAACATCAAACAAGGCATTCCTACCGCATTGCAACCACCACAACAACTTCAGCAACCAATAGTAGGGATGATACTCCATCATACGTATAAAGTGGAAACAATCGAAACGCACCTAATTTAGAGGCTTGATGCATTTTCAGTCAGCTGCCGATGATAGATATCCATGAATGAGGCAACAAACGCTTCCAAATGAAAGATTGCCTTGCTGCCACGAGTGAGCCGATGCTCATACTCGGCTGCACATGCAACAACTTCCGCCTTGATTGTACCATCACAATACTGAAGTAATTCTCGCAGTAAATTCTGAAAAAAAAAGAAAGGGATCAATTTGAATAAAAGATCTGGAATATGAACGCAAGACAGATTTCTTCACAGAAGCGTTATTCTATACACCTTAG
This sequence comes from Baylisascaris procyonis, assembly GCA_037389465.1. NCBI lineage: Eukaryota > Metazoa > Nematoda > Chromadorea > Rhabditida > Ascarididae > Baylisascaris > Baylisascaris procyonis. Next base: position 4,091,918 of record JAZARR010000008.1, read on the forward strand.
GTGATTCTTTACAACATGGAATATGCACTGCTATAGGGAACATTCACTATTATCATCATCAAAAAATAAAACGAAAACCGGCACTCTACTACAACGACTTTCCGTCACGGCTATTCTTCCGTATATCTTTGCAGTATCACTTCAGCGTAACTTTAAAAAATGTTTTCAAATTGAAGGAAGCACAAAATATGCTTGAAAAGCTAAAATATTCTTCTCTATATATCATGCTCGTTGCATTGCTAAATGCAATGTAAACGCTAAATATAACAGTTAAAATGATCGCATATAAACCTTTTTGGTTCAGAACAATCGAACTCATAAACGAAGAGACTATTAAAAAAGCATAAAAATATGAGTTGCACAAAAAGAGAAAAGAAGTGAAAAGAGTATAAGAACATACAACGAAGATGATACTCGGTGGAATACAGCGACTGATGCATTCGTAGATTCGCAAGCGCACTTTCAGTAAGCTGCAATCGACTGATGCACTTCATCATGATGCATATACATACGAATATTTAACAACAGTGTTCTTCATTCATTCACTCCTCTTTTTCTTTTCAAATAAGAGGACTTAATTTTCTCATGTAAAAATCGTTGACAAATCAAGACAAAACAAAAACCGGCTACTATTAATTCTAAAAAAAAATGAGCAGTGACGAAATGTGTCATATTGTGGAACTAATTTAGCTTGATTAACGCATGCATTATGCAAAAACAGCAGCGAACTCATCAAAAATTAGAAAATAAAAGTAAATCGAGATTTACGCTACAAAGAACAATTTAATCGCGATATACCTCGGAAACGGCCAGTTCTGCTTAATTACTAACTATATTCAATTATATGCGACATACCTGCCTAATATTTGGTTTATTCATCAGTGATGCGTTTGAGGGAAGTTCATTTAAAAGAACGGAAAAAAATGGTCATATTGAAACGATTACTTTTCAGCGCTTTGCTGCTGGAGAATCATGCGAGCCGTTTCCTTTAGATAGACTTCCCAATCCGGCTCGGGAAGAAATGGATTTTCTTCGGACACACAACTAAAACGTGAGTAAATTCACAAAAATGCAATATCTCCGAAGGATATCGTGCTTATTACCAAATCCACTTTTGGAATATAACAGGAAAGCAGCAATGTATATATTTGTGCAATATATGACATAAAACATCAACCACCCATGATGGCCGCCATTATTTCATGCTCATAACACAACAAATATTTTGCCTACAACATATTTCTAGATTCGTCTTTATACAGAGGTGATCCTTATCACTAAAATACAAAAAACTGCTCAGTATGGGTTCACTGTTCCCGGGTGGTCTTAGTGACACGGTGAATGCGGAACGACTTAGACTGTACTCTTCAATCCTGTGAAAAAAAAATGGAATCGGGTTGTACCTGACAATATGTCCATACTCTTACGACATAGTTAAGATCTGATATTTATTCCTGAAATTGTCTTAATGAAAAGATTCAGAGGCAAGAACTTGATTAGAAAGTCATTAAGGAGGGAAGGATTCTGAAGGAGGATGAACTCATATGAGTCCAATGGTTTTATTTTTTTTCCACTCTGGTAGCTACGGGCTTTTCCTTAAGTAGTGCCTCTTGAAACATTATCCAGTCAATAAAAAAAATTAGAAAATTCAACCTTTGGGCTTTGATCGCCTCGATCATCAATAGAATTCTTCTCATGTTACCGCACGCCTTCTTAACTACCGATGCCACCGCAGTATCTGGTATCATCACATTTTCAGCTTTGCATACAGCTTTTACCACCTCCATCGCCTGTTAACATTGCTTCCAGTTAAATGCTTGATCGGCAATTGTTTTAACACAGCCAATATTGGAATTGCCTTTAATCAAATACTGAGAATGCCTTAATGAAAAATGCAATCACAGCTATTCTGCAGGATCGTAAAAGTCGACTCCGTCGTCTATAAACTGAAAATTTTTGAACTTTCGGTGTTAAGGGAAAGAATAGGTGCACCAGGAGAGAAGCAAAGCAGGTCGACCAAATTTGATTGAGTGTCAAAGGACCATGCTGAGAGATTCCCTTCATATACGCTTCGTTATTTTTTTCCAAAGGTCACCAGAAATGACTTCACCTGAGCTTTACTTGAAGGAACTTTTTATTGAAAGATCCGCAGGAGTTGAGTGGCGAAATCAGATCAATAAAATGATTAAGTAGAAACAGACTGAGAACTACATAGAAATCTATAAGAGATGCGTGTGAGCAAGCAGTACAAGCCGACAACAACTTTCGTCTTCAAAGTCCTCCGTGAATTCAACAACTAAATATCGACTGTGATTCATGAGCTGAGGGCAGCTTCTTCTAGAATAGTTGAATAAGTTTATGCTGCGGCATTTCACTCATCTTTAGAAATCACTTTAAATGCCAGCCGTTACTTCTGATTACCTAATTATCCCTTGATATGAAGAAAACGAACATGTTTACTTATTACGATTTCTCCAAAGTGTTCAGCATGCAACCCTTTATTGAGTACATTATGCTTACTTAGTAGGCTGTCTTCTCGCCTCAACGACTTGCTATTCAAAATCAAGGGACATCATTTTCAGCATGTTTTGACATAGTCTTAGCTCTTTTGCGAGCATAAAACAAACATCGTATAAAAGAAAATTGTAAGAAATTACATCGTGATCGGAGGGTGCAGCAACTCGTATCGCCATACATCGACTGCGTAAGGGATCGATAACCTTGGCAATTGATTCACAACACAATATAAGACGACATGTGGCCGAATATTTCTCCATCGTTCGACGCAATGCATGCTGTGCATCACGTGTTAGCTGTTCCACTTCCATCAATACAACAACTGCAATTAGCTGAATAGATTTTCTCTAAGCATTCAATACTCATTTAGACTTTCACTAAACTTCCAGCAAGCAAAACGACCCACTCGCATCGTTTTGGGATATTTCACAGTCGACGAATTTATTTCCTGACTGTAAATAAATGCTAACTGCACTAGTTAATTTTACTGTGATCATGTGAATAAATAACGCTTAACTGGTCCAACAAGATGACTAAAATAAAAAATCAGGAAACAATTGCTGTCGTGGTTATGTAGAGTCGAATATAACGTAGAAGTGTATGCAATTCTGGCAAGATGATGGTTCTGGCGACTTACGCTTACCTTGCGATGCCCGCAAGCACATTTTGAATATACCCTAAAGTGGAATCGATTGATCTTGCTCAATGGTGAATGCTCCGATCCGTTTAGTGATGCGATTAATTAGTCTGTGATTACCATCAACAATTAAGGCCACCTATCAAAACAAAAAGCAATATAATATTATCAGATCGAGCTAACGCATCTGTAGCATTCAAGCCGTTCCAAAAAGTGTCGACGCTTAAAACAAACAGAAATATCACTTACAAACGACCAAAAGGAATGAATAAATTCGCAAAACAAAACTAACCTTTAAATTGCTTCTGTGTAGTAGTGTCGATTTGTTGTGTTTGCGCCATCTGCTTGATAATTTCTTGCACCACAACTCTGTCATAGATTCCGACATCACTGCAAAATAACGAGTGATTACTTTACAATACAATGAAACTAAAAATTCATCCTCATAGGTTGACCAGTTGATAAACTCGCTCGACAAGTAAAAGGTCTAGAGTTTGTCCCCGTCTGCGGACAATATTTTCATTGCTTAGTGAAAACGATGATTGCCATTTGAGTCACAGGCAGGCTAAAAATATGGCTGTAATATAAGATGCTAACTATGTATTTGCAAAAGCACATGCCCCGAGAATGCCAGTTCTGCTGTGACTGTTGGCTCTACAGGCTGATTAGCCGCATTGCATTATGTGCACACTATAGCTGACAATGCATAGGTAAGAAATAACAGGCACTGAACGCTTCCACGATAGTTCAGTGGCACAGCATTCGCTCAGCAAACGAAAAGGCGCGTGTTCGCCACCATCTGCTAACAATTCTTTATTCATGAACGAAGATTACTATACACCCCAAGCCCAACTAAAAACTTGGTTGCAGCACAAGACGTTAACAATGCATTTGCCAAAACGCAAAGTGCCGTCTTCTCATCTAATTGCTAAAATCTGCTGCGTATATGGAATAGTGGCGTTAAAAAAAAACAAGTGGTTTACTCATAACAGCATCTCCATGCTTTATTTTTTAATAAGAATGACTACTCTTGAGGAATTAAACCGACGCCAGTTAAAAAGAAAATGCTGGAAAATAGCATTAGATCACCCTGAAGAAAAGAATTTAGAAGAAATGAAAACCAAATCAGCGAGTGAAGCACTTCGACTGTGCACTTGCAAAGCGCCATGGCCATTCCTGTGGTCTTTTGAATTTACCACTTCGAAGGGAACTAAACAACGACTTGTATTTTGAAGTACAACGTCAAACAACCAATCTCAATTTTTCGCTACCGCATAGCGAAAAAGCGAGGCTAAAAAACTTCGCCTTATGCTCTAACGTTACAGCATCGCTACTTCACAGTTAAGAATAGTCAACTTCTGGTTCAACGCAGCGCATGCTACTGCTTTCCGGATGACCCGGATAATCACGTAAGCGACTGCTTCGCCAAAGAATATCAAGATGAAGTAGATAAAGCAAAAGCAACTTTAGCGGTGTGACATAAGCGTACTAACCCAGGACTGAGTTGAATATGGTAATTGCTGCTGACAGTTTGAATTTCAAGCTTTTTGCCCGATGGTGCCTCGAAGTTTTTCATGCTCACAGACATTCGCTCGACTCCGCTTCCATAGAGCTCTCGTAAGATGCAATGTATACGCGTTTTCTTGCCCGCCCCACTTGGCCCGTATATGAGCAAATGTGGAAAGTCGCCTGCCTTGAAAATGGGGTAAACATAATACTCACTATGACATCCTAAAAAATTCAGTAAATTCTTGCAATGTTATGGAGAAGAAGATGGTGTATTGAGCGCTATTCTTACGAGATACGCAAGTACTGAAACGAAAAAACGTATAAATTTATAGGCTCAGATACAAAGAAGCATAAATGATAGATATACAACCAAGTATGTTTGCTTGGTTGTATATCTGTTGGTCTAACGTCTAACACTCAACTTTGTCACCACATTCAATAGCGCCATTTAAAGTAGAACTAAATATGTACTATATTAGTTCTTTTTAAATATTCACTGCTTCGTACAGTTCAATGTTCCCTGTCAAATTCTAAACAGATAATAATTTATTCGTAGAGATATAAAACTTGACCATCGAACCGACTGAGCGAATCGGGCATTTGTAATATTTTCGGTAATATTTCTAGTGTTTCCTCGGACTGCAAGAGCCTTTTTTTTTTTATTGTATGCCGCTGTTTCGACCCCTCCTTCCCTCAGATGAACAGTACAGCACAAGTTCGTGGGAATTCTGATCAACATACTTTGAAACTGTGTGCTCTGAGATCAACCCCGAATTCCTTTTAAAAAATAATTGATAAGCTTTTACTTAGCCTTGTCAGAAACTGAATGGAATCAGATAGAACTGCAGGTAAAAATCACCGTTCTTTCACGCATATGTCGATGATAACACCATCCCTGCTGCAAAGGCTATTATACAGGGAAGTTTGATAATAAAAATGACATGCCAACTACAAATAAACGAATACCTTAATGATACTGGCGAGGTGATTTCCTTGTTCGGTGTGATAAGACAACTCGGATAATTGATGTGGTCGGTATTTGTCCACCCATAATGCCATCGTCCCAGCAACTGATGAAATTGCCAACTTAGAGATTTCGTTCTCTGCATTATCAACAATAAGTGCAAAATAAATCGATTACATATAACAAAGATTTGCTATTCGTTGAAAATACATAAGATAAAGGATCGCGACTTGAATTAGATTTAAATATATTCCAGCAACTACATTGATAACGACATCGTTAAGAACGTAGACGCAAAAATTGCACCAGCGTAACGTGCACTTCGCATTATGGAATGGCCTCATATAAAGTTCGACCAGAAACAACTGACGTCTGATCGCTAAAGTTATTGAAATGTATCAATATTTTTAAATGTGCGAACTGTAGAAGGTGGAAGTAAGCAGAAAAGGTGACCAATGACATCGTTTTGCGTTTACCATAAATGCAGGGAATTATTTTTTGGGTAAGGGAGGTTAATTGTCTGCATAAGCGTATGAAGACTATAAGCAGTCAGAACATGCGAACAACAACTACAAGTGCTCAACTTCATGGCATCATGCCTTTCCGTTCGCTCAAAATGCTCTTCGAATCGTCGAATGGTATGGTCTGATTGACATCTGTGTATTTGATAAGGCTGGTCATCCCAATTATCTAGATGCGTCGGGCGCCACGAAAATGCGGTGCCTATGTACTTGCAGTGACAGGCAACTTTTCCTTGTAACGGAGGACGACATGTACATGGAAAGAATCAGAAACTGCGAATGATTCAGTATGGATGATTCATTCCAATCAAGGTTGCCTATTGCCGAGTGAAAATTTTATTCTACAGCTTTGCAGTAACGACGCAACGGACAATCCGTACATGCGGCGCCTAGGTACTTACAATGTCAGTCACAGAACTCTACTTTGTAGGCGCGTGAGAAAGAAGGTGAACTAGGTACGGAATGATCGAAATGCATAGAGGAGGAAAATGACTTGAGGCATATGACTGCGGTTGGTGCAAAAACTTGTGCAGTTGCAGGACGTATAATAAGCCGTAACAACAACTACACTAGGGCAATAACATATCTAGCATTTTGCCTCAACAGCTGTCCAGATTTGTGTGAAAGCACCACCCATCTCTGTCGCGACAAGCACCCTCAAATTTCCGACTGTAATAGGAGTTTTCAACGCCAAATTGGGTGGTCATACGCATAGGGGTGTTTGCGAGTGGGTGAAGAAAGCAATATAAGTAAAAACGCTTATTAATCCACGACCAACAAACAGTCACTACCAATTTCCTCCAAAACAAACAATACTAAATAAATGATAAAATAGACGACAACGCAAACATTCAAACGACGAACGAGGCATCAATGCACCACAAAGCAACATTTCGCGCCTAATAGATTTTTGAGTGCTCTTGCAGCGCTATTATTAATAAATTGACGGTTCCATATGGATGAGAAACGTCTACATAAACATATAGAGAAGTATCAAACGATCATAATGGATCTTAGCTATGTTCTGCTTGTCTGTGTGTATATTGTACATTTAGTTCCATGCTTTCTTCATCGTACGAATAAAGATTATTATTATTATAAAAGAAAAGAAAAGGGGAAAATACATGTGCATGCCCAACGCTTGGTGTGAAAACTTCGTAGAGAAATTCATGAAGGAAAGTAGAAAAATAGAACAACTACGATAGTACGAGCAATCTGATATTTAAAATGCGGTATTTGCAATAAATCGATGATGAAAACATTGAACATCTGAGGAAACGTTCAAACTTATCTGCTTTAAAGGATATCTGCAGTGAGAATATTTGATATGCGTACAATATGATGGTAAATGCTAATTGAGACATGTATTTGTAGCATATCTTCCTTTGGTTGCTTCTAAAAGTGATTTCTGAAACTGCGGATCGTACATCCAAGATTGCTGCTCAAAATTGAATTTTCGTTTTTTGCGTTTTTTATTGCAGCAGAGAACAGATTTTCATCGATGCTGGAAGTTAATATTTGTTCATGATAAAGGATTTTGGATAGTCTACGATGAGGATCGCTAATATTGAGCATTGTAATTTTACTTCATTTCCTACTGTTATTCGCATAAAGGATGCAGCAGTTGATGCTTCAAGCAATACTCTTCGTTCCGCGTGTGAAACTGTGTTTTATTTGAACCTTGCACGCTCCACATCAAGTCATTTGAGGTATCGTTTTTTTGCTGAAGTTGAACAAGATTTGTCCATTTCCCATTCTCTGTTGTTCGTTTGATCTGGCATCGAGCGATTGTATTCTCCTTCCGCTTTGCTATGAGTGCTTGTTATTGATCACTCCACAACTAGTCGTTTATAGCCCACATTTTAAATTCAACAGAAGGGAACAATGCGAAATTATGCGGTTTCATGCAAAATTGCTCACCATTATCAGTAAAGTACGGCTACAGAACATGAGTCTGACCCAACAAAAGTCACTTAATCTTGAAGGGCCGCACCTTTGGGTTTCTCCCAACCTTTGGTGCCTACCGTCGTGCACTGATGCCTACCGCCTTGCAACATGAGAAAGCGCGTACTGGATAACAGAAGCAAAATTGGTCCATGACCCTGTCGCAGTGTATGCCTACATCATTACGTTAGTGCAATATTTTTCATGAATACACTCATCACTCGAGAGCAACCGGTCATTGACAGCGAAAAAAGAATGAAAATGCGAAGCACACAAAAAGTGCATGCAGGATCTTGCCGAATGCTTCCTTTATGATGCGTCAGCTGATTGAAAGCTCCAAAGAGTAATGCAAACGCTCCAGTTTACGCAAATTACCGAAAGTATAAGCGCAGGAGACATCGAAAGGCATCAGAAGACATCCTGATTCAAAAGCTGCAAGGAGTGCATCCGTCGAACTTTATGTCTGATGTTGCACTGTCAAACGAGATGGGTCACCGCTTCGTTGAATCTGTTGACCATCAGGAAATTCAGAGAACTACTGCCAAAAACCAAAGTGCTCTCAATGAGCGTTCCTATCGTTTGTGATCAGTGTGTGCGTGCAACTCACATGTAATGCGAATCAACGAAACAATTTGAATAATGATGGATATTTATATACTCAATTAGGATAAAGAATAGTAACTTGGCCATCTTCAAAGTATTCTTCCCAGTATATTCCATAGAATTCTTTCTTGGAGGTGACGTCGAGACCAACATTTTCGAATTGTCTATTCAGTATCTCTTTCTTTCTTTTGCCCTCATGATTTTCTTTATCGTATATTCCGCTGTCGTTTCCTAGCCCATGTGCTTACCATAGAATATTCTCAGTGGATTTTCGCCGTTTACTTTTGTGGGACAGAACCCCGCTCATGCTGCACGACGGTATGCATCAGTACACTTTGTGCGAAGCGCTCTCAACTGTGCAATAATGTATCACAGAAACCTGAGCTAGCAGTACGAATTTATGATTTTTCCCACCATTTCTGTGATGCGCTTTTCAACAAATGCACTGAGGTTGGGCACATCAAGAAAAAGCAACTCGAGTGCTTCGATTAGCCTGAACCTTTGCAAGATAGCAGCGCCTAACATTCTGGGACGAATGGAGGGGAAATTTGAAAGTCATGTTAGAAGTGTAGGTGCTTCTGAGATGCGCTGTTGCACTAATAGTCGCAAAAAGTGCAGGCTAGCGTAGTGATGCATACCCGTTCGGAAGCATGAGTGTGGCTCGGTTCCTTTATTCGCTGGAGGTGTGCCCAGGCTCTCTGCAACTGCGCCGGAATGATCACTGTGCGATTGCTTCAAAAATCACAGTATGGAGTTTGGAGTTTAATTTTTCGAGACACCTTAATGCCCATGAAGGAAGTGGACGAAGCAAGATCGAAGAAGCACTTCTTTGCGCCGGAAGCGCAAGGATTTTGAATACAGCAGAAAGCAACAGGGTGACAAGTGGTGAAAGGGTTCGGGCGAAAACAGCAAAAATGCAGTTTTCTGTGCTTCCCATTTCCACTTTCATGTTCGATTTCAATGACCGGCTGCCGTCTAATAACAAATATATTCACAGAAAATATTCAACTAGGATAAAGGCTTCGGTGGGGCCATGGATCTATTTTTGTGTGTTATCGAGTATGCGATGCATCCTGCTTTCGTTCGACAACTCAACATACAATATGTAGCGCAGTAATAAGATAACAACAATCATTTAGATTCTGCGGCTGAAACGATGCGGTTACTGTTATATGAGAACCCGCTGCTATTCCAGTAAAAGGTGATAAGTCCATTGTTCTCGCTACAGGCGGCCAAAATTTCCTTGTTTCTCTTCAAGAGCAGGCTTTCATCGATAATCCAGTTGGTCTCTTCTAAATCTGTTCTAAATGCAGTTGACAGTTAATTGCAAGAATTAAGACAACTACCGCAATTCCTTTTCGAAGACTTTCTCGAGAATATCATTGGAAAAAGAAAAGTCAAACTGATGAAAGGGATTTTACTTTGGAACAGCAATGTCCTCATCCACATCTCTCAACTTTTTATCACCCAAGCTCGAGACTGTAGCCACACTCAGCTCTTCCTTAACCATACAATCTCGTCCTTGCCGTTCAATTCTCAGTTTTACTACGAAGGCGATGAAGAAGTCAAATCTGTTGTAGCAACCTATTCGGTCTCATACAATGCATATTGTTTATGAGCTATTCTATTTCAATAGTCTGTAGATGCTTAAGAAGAGATGTCATAGATGCATTGATTTTGAAGTATTTTATATTTAAAAATCCTCTTTGAAGTGCTTTGCGGTGGTTCTTACAGCTATTCGATAGCGGAAGCTCTTTAAGGTCCACATAAGCAGAAACTCTACTCAGGAATGTGTATCGAACAATCATGAAGAAGATTTGCGAGAGGGAAAGAACGAAGCAAGTCATCAAACTCTGTACAAGTGGAATTCATCCAACCCGTGTGAGAAGGGCGCATAAGCATGACACGGTGTCATCATGACTTGCACCCCTCTCATGCAAATTTTGCAAAAGCTCGCTACCGAAACAATCATCCATGACTTATAAGAGAAGAGGCTAAAGCGGTCAGGATTTCGACATTACCGCAGTCGAAAAAGAAAATCATTTCGAATTTCTCATAGATGAACAAGTTCGAATAAATCCAAAAATTGTGGTGCAAATGTTAGTTATGCTGCAATCGTGATCTTTTATTTATCCAGTTTCCATAGAAAGCAGTAACATTGGCATTTGGAAATGTGGAACTTCGTAGACTTGCGCAAGCGTATATCAGACGAATCGACAATTGAATAACATGTTCTCAACGGCATAATTTTCTTAAAAGATCTATTAAAAGATCTTTGTCCGGCGACTGCTGGCTCAATAAGCATCCTTGCAAGAAAAGTTCACGCTTTGTTATCCTCACGCGAACCACCAAGGCTTTAGCGCTTCCGCTTTTTCGCCTGTTGTATAATCTGACTACTTCGTATCATGAGGACTCGAGTTGCTTTATGCGCCTCACCTAACTGTGCAGGGAAACCAGCAGCCGCATTTTTTTCTTTCATCGTTAGAGAAGAACGGATAAGCACTCCATGCTAATGAGAGTATCTGTGCTTCCAGGCCTTCTGCAAACAACGCTACTTTCATGAGGGCAGCCAAAAAACTCTTTCTGACAAATCGCACAAATGCATGCGCAATTTGTTGACGAGCGCCCAATGAAGTAACTCCTTACGAACATTGCCTATGCCTACCAAAGAAACTCACACATTTACAGAACTGACAGCTAACGAGAACTTTTATTCTGCTTCATATGTGACATCAGAAAGTGATTATCGTATTTCCAGAATATTCAACTGAGTCCTTGGAAAGACAGCATGTCGGGATTCTCGTCGTTGGTCACATCAGCATACGTGAGGCGCGTTTCCCATTCCCCGTCGCCGTCATCTTGAACATACACTCTTTTGATCTCTCCATCCCATTTAACAGGAAATTCATAAACGAGTTGTTCCATCCAACTCGGTTTGTCCTTTGCATGGAACTGTTCTAAGGTGATGTCGAACGGTACATCCAGGGAGACCTGTAATGGTTATATGACGACAACCTTGCAATAGCAGAACCATTTGTACTATTTCGTTTCGACCTTTGAAATCTTCGCCTGGTTCTTCTGCACGACCTGCACTCACTTGGTATTAACAATTCAAAGCCACTAGGTGATTTCAAATTCGAGAAGAATATGTGCTCTACGTGTAACACGAAGCATTCAGCGTGTAGAGGCAAGAGCCGAATGCCATCTAGTTACATCACTGTAAAACGATGTTCAACATTCTTTCGTAACACAGACCATTCACGATCATTCCGCTAAGTGTCTCTCTGGAAATGGTGCACTTATAGTAATTTTGGGTGCGTCTGACTTTAGTTTTATGCTTTCTGTTCTGTTTAAGTAATAAAACCATATGCTCGATACAAGTGTCAATCATCGAAAGACTCCTATCGCTAGCGGTTGTTCCTGATACCACACATTTCGGGTATTTTTTCCACATTAACAGACAAAAGCACCTTATGATTCTCCTGCCTTCGGAAAAAACCTAGTTTACTTTTTACAGTAAATCTACCTTGACAAATGTCCTATAATGTTGTGGTATCGCCCCTGTAGAGAAGAATACAAATCCATGGAAGAGACGGCTCTCAGAGTGATTGTTCAAAAAACGCGAAAAAAAAAAAAACTACACGCCAACACAAATCTCACGAAAATTAGCGAGAATGTCGCCTAAATAAGATTAACAAATCGCTTTGAAGGAAAACAGATGAAACGCTAACGAGAACTACTCCACCAAAATTTGCTATTTGGATACTGCTCCATCTGTTATGTGCAGTTGAAAATTTTTCGACTATTCGCTTGAATGGGGATTGATGGAGATCAGGACATTCCCACGATATCTGCAACGGATGATTTTCATTGTTCAGTAGTGTTCAATGGGCATCAAAACGACGAATTAATCGAGAACGAAAACCAAATCAATGAGCACTTTCATTCGCGCAACGATTATTAACATCGCCAGCGTTAGGCTTAGGCTTAGGCTTAGGCTTAGGCTTAGGCTTAGGCTTAGGCTTAGGCTTAGGCTTAGGCTTAGGCTTAGGCTTAGGCTTAGGCTTAGGCTTAGGCTTAGGCTTAGGCTTAGGCTTAGGCTTAGGCTTAGGCTTAGGCTTAGGCTTAGGCTTAGGCTTAGGCTTAGGCTTAGGCTTAGGCTTAGGCTTAGGCTTAGGCTTAGGCTTAGGCTTAGGCTTAGGCTTAGGCTTAGGCTTAGGCTTAGGCTTAGGCTTAGGCTTAGGCTTAGGCTTAGGCTTAGGCTTAGGCTTAGGCTTAGGCTTAGGCTTAGGCTTAGGCTTAGGCTTAGGCTTAGGCTTAGGCTTAGGCTTAGGCTTAGGCTTAGGCTTAGGCTTAGGCTTAGGCTTAGGCTTAGGCTTAGGCTTAGGCTTAGGCTTAGGCTTAGGCTTAGGCTTAGGCTTAGGCTTAGGCTTAGGCTTAGGCTTAGGCTTAGGCTTAGGCTTAGGCTTAGGCTTAGGCTTAGGCTTAGGCTTAGGCTTAGGCTTAGGCTTAGGCTTAGGCTTAGGCTTAGGCTTAGGCAGGCTTAGGCTTAGGCTTAGGCTTAGGCTTAGGCTTAGGCTTAGGCTTAGGCTTAGGCTTAGGCTTAGGCTTAGGCTTAGGCTTAGGCTTAGGCTTAGGCTTAGGCTTAGGCTTAGGCTTAGGCTTAGGCTTAGGCTTAGGCTTAGGCTTAGGCTTAGGCTTAGGCTTAGGCTTAGGCTTAGGCTTAGGCTTAGGCTTAGGCTTAGGCTTAGGCTTAGGCTTAGGCTTAGGCTTAGGCTTAGGCTTAGGCTTAGGCTTAGGCTTAGGCTTAGGCTTAGGCTTAGGCTTAGGCTTAGGCTTAGGCTTAGGCTTAGGCTTAGGCTTAGGCTTAGGCTTAGGCTTAGGCTTAGGCTTAGGCTTAGGCTTAGGCTTAGGCTTAGGCTTAGGCTTAGGCTTAGGCTTAGGCTTAGGCTTAGGCTTAGGCTTAGGCTTAGGCTTAGGCTTAGGCTTAGGCTTAGGCTTAGGCTTAGGCTTAGGCTTAGGCTTAGGCTTAGGCTTAGGCTTAGGCTTAGGCTTAGGCTTAGGCTTAGGCTTAGGCTTAGGCTTAGGCTTAGGCTTAGGCTTAGGCTTAGGCTTAGGCTTAGGCTTAGGCTTAGGCTTAGGCTTAGGCTTAGGCTTAGGCTTAGGCTTAGGCTTAGGCTTAGGCTTAGGCTTAGGCTTAGGCTTAGGCTTAGGCTTAGGCTTAGGCTTAGGCTTAGGCTTAGGCTTAGGCTTAGGCTTAGGCTTAGGCTTAGGCTTAGGCTTAGGCTTAGGCTTAGGCTTAGGCTTAGGCTTAGGCTTAGGCTTAGGCTTAGGCTTAGGCTTAGGCTTAGGCTTAGGCTTAGGCTTAGGCTTAGGCTTAGGCTTAGGCTTAGGCTTAGGCTTAGGCTTAGGCTTAGGCTTAGGCTTAGGCTTAGGCTTAGGCTTAGGCTTAGGCTTAGGCTTAGGCTTAGGCTTAGGCTTAGGCTTAGGCTTAGGCTTAGGCTTAGGCTTAGGCTTAGGCTTAGGCTTAGGCTTAGGCTTAGGCTTAGGCTTAGGCTTAGGCTTAGGCTTAGGCTTAGGCTTAGGCTTAGGCTTAGGCTTAGGCTTAGGCTTAGGCTTAGGCTTAGGCTTAGGCTTAGGCTTAGGCTTAGGCTTAGGCTTAGGCTTAGGCTTAGGCTTAGGCTTAGGCTTAGGCTTAGGCTTAGGCTTAGGCTTAGGCTTAGGCTTAGGCTTAGGCTTAGGCTTAGGCTTAGGCTTAGGCTTAGGCTTAGGCTTAGGCTTAGGCTTAGGCTTAGGCTTAGGCTTAGGCTTAGGCTTAGGCTTAGGCTTAGGCTTAGGCTTAGGCTTAGGCTTAGGCTTAGGCTTAGGCTTAGGCTTAGGCTTAGGCTTAGGCTTAGGCTTAGGCTTAGGCTTAGGCTTAGGCTTAGGCTTAGGCTTAGGCTTAGGCTTAGGCTTAGGCTTAGGCTTAGGCTTAGGCTTAGGCTTAGGCTTAGGCTTAGGCTTAGGCTTAGGCTTAGGCTTAGGCTTAGGCTTAGGCTTAGGCTTAGGCTTAGGCTTAGGCTTAGGCTTAGGCTTAGGCTTAGGCTTAGGCTTAGGCTTAGGCTTAGGCTTAGGCTTAGGCTTAGGCTTAGGCTTAGGCTTAGGCTTAGGCTTAGGCTTAGGCTTAGGCTTAGGCTTAGGCTTAGGCTTAGGCTTAGGCTTAGGCTTAGGCTTAGGCTTAGGCTTAGGCTTAGGCTTAGGCTTAGGCTTAGGCTTAGGCTTAGGCTTAGGCTTAGGCTTAGGCTTAGGCTTAGGCTTAGGCTTAGGCTTAGGCTTAGGCTTAGGCTTAGGCTTAGGCTTAGGCTTAGGCTTAGGCTTAGGCTTAGGCTTAGGCTTAGGCTTAGGCTTAGGCTTAGGCTTAGGCTTAGGCTTAGGCTTAGGCTTAGGCTTAGGCTTAGGCTTAGGCTTAGGCTTAGGCTTAGGCTTAGGCTTAGGCTTAGGCTTAGGCTTAGGCTTAGGCTTAGGCTTAGGCTTAGGCTTAGGCTTAGGCTTAGGCTTAGGCTTAGGCTTAGGCTTAGGCTTAGGCTTAGGCTTAGGCTTAGGCTTAGGCTTAGGCTTAGGCTTAGGCTTAGGCTTAGGCTTAGGCTTAGGCTTAGGCTTAGGCTTAGGCTTAGGCTTAGGCTTAGGCTTAGGCTTAGGCTTAGGCTTAGGCTTAGGCTTAGGCTTAGGCTTAGGCTTAGGCTTAGGCTTAGGCTTAGGCTTAGGCTTAGGCTTAGGCTTAGGCTTAGGCTTAGGCTTAGGCTTAGGCTTAGGCTTAGGCTTAGGCTTAGGCTTAGGCTTAGGCTTAGGCTTAGGCTTAGGCTTAGGCTTAGGCTTAGGCTTAGGCTTAGGCTTAGGCTTAGGCTTAGGCTTAGGCTTAGGCTTAGGCTTAGGCTTAGGCTTAGGCTTAGGCTTAGGCTTAGGCTTAGAGGCTTAGGCTTAGGCTTAGGCTTAGGCTTAGGCTTAGGCTTAGGCTTAGGCTTAGGCTTAGGCTTAGGCTTAGGCTTAGGCTTAGGCTTAGGCTTAGGCTTAGGCTTAGGCTTAGGCTTAGGCTTAGGCTTAGGCTTAGGCTTAGGCTTAGGCTTAGGCTTAGGCTTAGGCTTAGGCTTAGGCTTAGGCTTAGGCTTAGGCTTAGGCTTAGGCTTAGGCTTAGGCTTAGGCTTAGGCTTAGGCTTAGGCTTAGGCTTAGGCTTAGGCTTAGGCTTAGGCTTAGGCTTAGGCTTAGGCTTAGGCTTAGGCTTAGGCTTAGGCTTAGGCTTAGGCTTAGGCTTAGGCTTAGGCTTAGGCTTAGGCTTAGGCTTAGGCTTAGGCTTAGGCTTAGGCTTAGGCTTAGGCTTAGGCTTAGGCTTAGGCTTAGGCTTAGGCTTAGGCTTAGGCTTAGGCTTAGGCTTAGGCTTAGGCTTAGGCTTAGGCTTAGGCTTAGGCTTAGGCTTAGGCTTAGGCTTAGGCTTAGGCTTAGGCTTAGGCTTAGGCTTAGGCTTAGGCTTAGGCTTAGGCTTAGGCTTAGGCTTAGGCTTAGGCTTAGGCTTAGGCTTAGGCTTAGGCTTAGGCTTAGGCTTAGGCTTAGGCTTAGGCTTAGGCTTAGGCTTAGGCTTAGGCTTAGGCTTAGGCTTAGGCTTAGGCTTAGGCTTAGGCTTAGGCTTAGGCTTAGGCTTAGGCTTAGGCTTAGGCTTAGGCTTAGGCTTAGGCTTAGGCTTAGGCTTAGGCTTAGGCTTAGGCTTAGGCTTAGGCTTAGGCTTAGGCTTAGGCTTAGGCTTAGGCTTAGGCTTAGGCTTAGGCTTAGGCTTAGGCTTAGGCTTAGGCTTAGGCTTAGGCTTAGGCTTAGGCTTAGGCTTAGGCTTAGGCTTAGGCTTAGGCTTAGGCTTAGGCTTAGGCTTAGGCTTAGGCTTAGGCTTAGGCTTAGGCTTAGGCTTAGGCTTAGGCTTAGGCTTAGGCTTAGGCTTAGGCTTAGGCTTAGGCTTAGGCTTAGGCTTAGGCTTAGGCTTAGGCTTAGGCTTAGGCTTAGGCTTAGGCTTAGGCTTAGGCTTAGGCTTAGGCTTAGGCTTAGGCTTAGGCTTAGGCTTAGGCTTAGGCTTAGGCTTAGGCTTAGGCTTAGGCTTAGGCTTAGGCTTAGGCTTAGGCTTAGGCTTAGGCTTAGGCTTAGGCTTAGGCTTAGGCTTAGGCTTAGGCTTAGGCTTAGGCTTAGGCTTAGGCTTAGGCTTAGGCTTAGGCTTAGGCTTAGGCTTAGGCTTAGGCTTAGGCTTAGGCTTAGGCTTAGGCTTAGGCTTAGGCTTAGGCTTAGGCTTAGGCTTAGGCTTAGGCTTAGGCTTAGGCTTAGGCTTAGGCTTAGGCTTAGGCTTAGGCTTAGGCTTAGGCTTAGGCTTAGGCTTAGGCTTAGGCTTAGGCTTAGGCTTAGGCTTAGGCTTAGGCTTAGGCTTAGGCTTAGGCTTAGGCTTAGGCTTAGGCTTAGGCTTAGGCTTAGGCTTAGGCTTAGGCTTAGGCTTAGGCTTAGGCTTAGGCTTAGGCTTAGGCTTAGGCTTAGGCTTAGGCTTAGGCTTAGGCTTAGGCTTAGGCTTAGGCTTAGGCTTAGGCTTAGGCTTAGGCTTAGGCTTAGGCTTAGGCTTAGGCTTAGGCTTAGGCTTAGGCTTAGGCTTAGGCTTAGGCTTAGGCTTAGGCTTAGGCTTAGGCTTAGGCTT